>VHZZ01006218.1:94248-104817 GCA_009801015.1 Silene noctiflora | reverse complement strand
CCGTAAACAATGTAAAATCGACATTGTGGTTGGGCAGCAAGCTGCTGTTTCCAGTCACTGGTCATTTATGTTCTGACGGAAAATCCGTCAGTAATAATAAATACAGACGGATTTTCCGTCAGAATTTACTGTCAGAGGAACAGAATTCTGACGTAAAATCCGTCAGTGTTTTTGTATTACTGACGGATAATCCGTTAGTATTTACTGTCAGAGAAAAAGAATTCTGACGGAAAATCCGTCAGTGTTTTTGTATTACTGACGGATATTCCGTCAGTTAATAATTGTCAGTATTTATAATTACTGACGGATGGTCCGTCAGTAATCCAAAAAACTGACGGATTTTCCGTCAGTTTATTTACTGACGGACCGTCCGTCAGTTAGAAAACTGACGGATTAACCGTCAGTAAAGTTGATTACTGACGGATTAACTGTCAGTTAATAATTGTCAGTATTTATAATTGCTGATTTATNTGTGTGGGGGTCTAACTGATTTAGGGCAGTGTCTTACACGGCGTCTCGATTTAAGGTCATTGTTGGTCAGATAAGTTATATTTCCTACAACGTCAACACTGACAAAAAAACCCGGTCTATTTGAAGCATAGACTATGATAGTCGCTTTTAAACACGCTCCACTAACATCCGTAAGAATGACTGATGACATAATGGAAAGGAAATCAACTCATTAAAATTGCCCAAAACTCAAAACAATAAACATAGAAAAAAATCATTATTACAAAAATACATTTCCAAAAATTATAGCCTGATCAACGGAATAAAATCCTCTAATTCTCCCCACTTCTCTCCCTTTCAAGTACCCAATTCATTGATCATATTAGTCCACAACACAAACAAACAACATCTCACTTGTATTTCAAGTTTCAACATCATGCTGACCAAAAACCCCATTTTAAATCTCACAATTATCACACTAATCCTCATCTCAATCACCACATTTTCCCTCTCAAACGAATTAGATTCTGATTCTGATGATGAACTTGAACAACTCTTATCAATCGACGAACAAGAAGACCAAGAACAACTACAACAATCTTCATCATCATCTGGAGATGCTAAAGTATTGAGCAAAGCACAGAGAATTGTTGTAGAATTAAACAATGATAATACCCAGAAAACAATTGACAAAAATGAGCAAGTTTTGATATTGGGTTATACACCATGGTGTCCTAGAAGTGCTGAATTAATGCCTCAATTTGCTCAAGCTGCTAATTTCTTGAATGATTTGGGTTCTTCCCTTTTAATGGCTAAGCTTGATGCTGAAAGATTTCCTAAAACGGCGTCGTCTTTGGGTATTAAGGGTTATCCTACCTTGCTTTTGTTTAACAATGGCACTTCTCAACCTTACACTGGTGGATTTACTTCGTATGTTTTGCTCATTTCTTAGTTTTACTGCTTCATCTCATATTTTTTAACTACCCTTTTGATTTTTTAATGTTTTGGTCTTCTCCGCTCGACCCAATTTCATACGTTTGTTCGATATATATGAGGTGTATTATAATCAAACTTGTCGAATTGGGTTGAAACGGAGAGAGTATTTGTAGATTGCCGTTGTGGTTTAATAGTAGTGTTTGGGCTTTGATCTTATTATGTTTGATCTTAAACTGCTTTATGGTGAGAATGTTTGCCCCGATAATTGTAATGTTTGCAAAGTTTGTGATTTTTGGTGAAATATTTGGTCTTTGATTATAATGTGCCATGTAAATTTTTGTTTTTCTCAGTTGACCTTGTGAGAGTTAGATTGAATTATGATGTTTGGTGATACCATCAAGTGGTTGGATTATCTAACGTTAATGCGTTCGGCTCTATGCTTGTAATTTTTGTTTAAGAAAAAGTTTAGGTCTTGACTATATGTGTGCGAGTAGGTTCTGCATTTCCTTACACTTTTGATAGGGCCGTATTTGGCGGTTTATGCAGTTTTGGTGACCCATTTAATGGCTGAATCATCCAGATTGGCATTTCAATAATGACCTTGTGGTTTTCTTCGCGCATTTTTGCGTTACTCTTATGATGGTTTCTACTGTGCAGCTTTTGTGAACCATTATATAGATCCTCACATTGTTTGGAATACCCTTTTTGTCTCTTTAAAGATTTTTTTTTTGTTTGTCTTCGATATGTTTCGTTTCCTGATTACTTTTGATTTGTGTTGTGGTTGAACAGGGAGGAAATAGTGATATGGGCACAAAAGAAGACCGGTAAACCAGTTGTTAGAGTGAGTTCTGTTGCTGAAGCTGAGGCATTAGTTAAGAAGTACAGTATTTTAGTTCTCGGGCTCTTTGAAGCATTTGAGGTAAACAACTGTCTAAAATGCTACCATCTCTGCCTTGTTTGATGCAGTCAAATTTGATATATATTTCATTGCTTCCCGATTTGTATACATCTAAGTTCATCACTATTTTAAGGCTTAATACCTATGTTACTCCAACACTTCTCTTTCGTCGCGACACCGAGTGTCCCACATTTGAAGTGTACGACATGACACGACACTTCGATACTTACATTTTAGACCAAAAAATTGAAAAATTCACAGAAAATAGCCGTATCTACCACTCCGATTCCGATATTGTGTCATGTCTGACACTTGCACTCGAGTCAGAGTAACAAAGCGTTAATTCCCAAAAATTTTGATAGTTTTGGTTGAGTAACTCGGTTTCTATTCCAAACGAATAGTGTGTTGAAGCTTTTCAAAATTTCCAATGTTTTCTGACTGTAAATAGTCTTTATTTTTAGAGATTCAAAAGCTTCTCAGACGTTTTATCTAATTGGAACTTCAGTTTATGCTGCTTGTATAGTACACATCTTTTGTCATTGGTGTCTAATTGGTCCATTTTGTCAATTTATGCTGGATTCCTTTACATATGCCCTTGTACATCCCCTGATCTTGTTAACGAAATCAAACTTTCATTGCAGGGTCCTGATTACGAAGAATTTGTCAACGCCGCAGTGGAAGACAATGAAATCCAGTTTGTAGAAACAAATTCCTACGAGGCTGCAAATCATATTTTTCCTGATGTCAAACTGTCAAAGCCGTTCATTGGCCTCATCAAAAGTGAGCCAGAAAAATACACCATCTTTGGTATGTGACATCCCTTTGCGATTCTCCTTTTTTTTTCTTTAATAGTGTCTCATATTTAGATTTTATCAAATGCCATGATAGAATACACTCAGACCGATTCATGATTTGCGGGGTGTTGAGTGAATCCGGTTTATCCAAGTATAAATTCCTTTGGCTTTAACTATAACTTCAATGAACCACATACCCTCAATTGTTATGTTTGTTACACAAAAATTACAACTTTAGCTTACAGCTTTTGGGATGGACAAAAGCAATGATTCAGCCTTAATTTATATGTGCATATTTTATCAACACCTTCATCATTGGACACTCACACAAAAGGTTGTTTCTGTATGCAGAAGAACCTCTGAAGATGGAGAAAATACTGCAGTTTTTGAATTATAACAAGTTCCCATTGGTCACTATGCTAACAGAGTTAAATTCTGTTAAAGTCTACTCCAGTCAAACTAAACTCCAGGTTTGTTGTTACTTGTTTATTTGTCACATTACATGAATTACAATTTAGGAGAAAAGATGATTGCTTTTGTGTGTGGAATGGGAAGGGGGATTGATAGAGGAGAAATGTCTAGATGTTGCTTTAGGGAGCTTTAAATGGAAGTAAGGAAAGACGTGGAACTGTATGGGGCATGTAGCGGGGCTAAACAGTTCTTATAAGATAATTTTATTTCTCATTGAACATATTCCTAGAACTTGTTTGTATAGCGCTCATGAACGTGCTGTAAGGATCTTAATTATTTATCAGCTCAATTTTGAGTAAATAGAATCCCCAAGGTTCCAGCTTTAGAGCTTATTGTTCTTTTGAGGTTAATTTTTAGCCCCACCCTTCTGTCGCAACCTTAAGTGAAATTATCAAGTTAATGTACACGATTTGGAAGTTCAATCTTCATAGTTTATCTTTGATACTCAGTGACTTTTTAGTATATATTGGCTATAGCACTCATAAACATCTTCTCTCAATTATCAATTAAGTTTATTATGAGAAACATAAGATCCCAAATGTTGCAGCTTCAGAACTTTTTTTTTTTTTCAGTTTTTTACAGTGTTGAATTCGAAAATGCAACTTCTCCTTTCTGAATATAAACTTGGGCAATTTTATTTTTTTGGGTTCGTCTCTGATTGTAGGAATCATAATCAGAATCATGTCTCTTACTCTTTCCACCATTTTCATTAGTGCCCTTGATAGTAGCTCTATGTGACATTTCTGGATCTATTTTGCTTTTTGTGACTCATGATTATTCTCTTGATTTTGCTGAATAAGTTTTGATTTATGTGAAGCAAAAAAAACCTTATTTTAGAATTGCGACTGGCCCAAACAGTGCTTCGTACTGTATTTTTGAAGTATCTAATTTAAACGTCTTCTGAATAGTTAAACTTTATGTTCATGTGTAGGTTTATTTTTTTGCCAAAGTGGATGAGTTCAGTCCCCTTCTTCAGCCTCTTCAAGAAGTTGCCAAAAAATTTAAGACAAAGGTCTCCACTGAGATTTTGCTTATTGTAGTTTATACTTGTAAAAAGGCATTGTTGATCTGTTAACAGTTTAGTCATGGGTGCAGATAATGTTCATATATGTCGATATTACTGAGGATAACTTGGCTAAACCATTCCTGACTATGTTGGGACTTGAAGACTCGAGTAAAACAGTTGTAATGCTCTGATAATTTTGCCTTATTAGATGTTCTTTATTTCTTCTTTCACTCAAATTGTATACTTCGTATAAATCTAAGTCTTTGTTTTACCTTAAGGTCTTAAACATTGATCATGCCTTTCACTCCAGGTGGCTGCTTTTGACAGCAAGATTAGCTCAAAGTATCTATTGGAATCGGAACCAACACCTAGCAACATAGAAGTATGATATTATCATGTGGCTTGCTGTTTCCAATAAAAAACTTCTTATCCAAAGAATATGTTTATAACTACCATGCAATTTTTATTGTTGGTCACTGTAGGAGTTCTGCTCTGGGCTGTTAGATGGGACTGTTCCATTGTATTATAAGTCACAGGCTATACCAGATAATGTGAGTTCCCTCCTCTGTTTAAATATTTTGAACTAGTCGCCTTTTTATTTGACATACTACTTTAAATTTTTAGGACAGAACTAGTAAATTGTTAAGATCTATGTTACTCAGACTCGTCGACACTGTGTCGAGTGTCTTACACTGTTTTTAGTTAAACGTGGATACAATCAGATATGTGTCTTGATCAATTATTAGATACATTCACAACCCGTTTTTGTAAGGATAATTAAACTACCCGTATGCTTTATGGACCAAAAATAAAGGGTAAACTTATTTCTCTTTTTTTTTTGGCTTAATCGAGACACCTGCCACCCTATGTCTCTGCCCTTATTCTTCTTCAAAAATCTTTCATTTCATTTTCCTATCGTTTTCTTTATCTTCGTTCTCAAATTTGAGACCGTCGAAAGTGGGGTGTCGTTTTAATTTTGGCGTGTCGGCACGCGTCCTGTGTTGTGTTGACCACACAAAGCAGTGGATTAGTGAGAGTAATTTAGGCTAAAATAGCGTAAGTTGCATCTTCTGTGGCAAAGAATATGATATAAATCTTTTTTTTTTTAACATAGAGAAGATTACTTTGCATTTTATTTAAATGTTTGCTATTCTGAATTCAGACAAATGCTAGCGTCATTGTTGCTGTTGGAAAGACATTGAGTGACCTGGTTTTCAGCAGCTCGAAAAATGTTCTGCTCGAGGTTGGTGACCCAGTATCCCCTTCCCTTATAGTCTCCTTTGTATGTTCACAGTTATTTTTTGTTAGGTGGTGGTGCATTTGCGGGAATTGTCATCTACTCCCTCCTATTCAGCCTAATGTTCCCCTTTCATTATAATACTCCTCACATATATTAGAGAAAGGGAAACATTAGGCTGAATAGGAGGGAGTAGTACTTTGCTTCCAGTTTCATTCTCTGACAAACAGTTAACGTTTCCATGTCTTTCGCTTGCCTCCCTGGTAGACCTGACTAAACTGAACCAACCGGATTTAGAACCCAAAAGAACAACTTAAATAGAGGTGGAAACCGGGTTAACCCAGTTTGGACCTGTACACCGAACTACTTGTGCCCTATTTTGGCCTTGAAGTGGCCTGAAATGAATAATTTGAGATTACACTTCAAGTTTATCTACATAACAATAAAAGTACCTTAATAGACAAAACCCAAAATGGTCAGATTTGTACTCAAACTGCATACTTTATTTGAATTGACCTGAGCTAAACTGACTACTTTGTTACTACTTGGTGTACTGAAATAATATTTTTCACTTCCCATTAAAAGGCTGCGCTCATTTTTGAATTGCGCTTTCATATATTTAGGTGTATATACCATGGTGTCCTGCTTGTGACGTTACAACCAAGCAGGTGGAGAAGCTGGCTAAGCATTTTAAAGGATTGGAAAATTTAACCTTTGCAAGAATTGATGCTTCTGCTAATGAGCATCCAAAACTTCAGGTTAGTGAACTAAATCGTGCGTATCACTCAAGAAAGAACATGAATAATTATTAGTTACATGCATGGACATGGGAGTTCATATTGTGGTATATTCTAGTACCCGTTGCCTTTTACATCAGAAACATGTACAAGCATTTCATTTTTTTCTTGAAGAAAAACAGGAACAATTATTTGTTTGTTTCGATGTTGGCCTTTTCATCTATTTGAAGTTGTGATCCTACTGCTTAATTTACTGAACAACATGATGGCCATGATCATTAGGTGCTTCTACTTGGCTAGAAGTTGTTCTGGTCTTTTGTTTTTCTCGGACTCCGGTATGAGGACATATGCCTTATTTTTTGAGGCACAGAGACTTTATCTTGATTGAGGATGTGGCCATTATGTGTATGAGGGCGCATCTTCAAACCATAAACTAAACTAGAGATGGGCAAGGGATCGACTTGCGCATCTTCAAACCATAAACTAAACTAGAAGTTTGTAATGGAAGTTGATAATGAACTCCCTTATTCTCTGTGTCGTTTTACGGTTTATCACCTTATTTGATCTTATAAGCACTTTACTACCTGTTTAATTAATAAATGCTCTTCAATCGAAAAATATTTTAAAAAATTGCCAGTTACTGGTAGTGCCACCGACATTGTAGCTCCGCCCTCTCAAACCAACATCAAACTAAGATACCAATTGCTTCATAATTCATTTATATGCCTCATCCTTTACTTTTGTCATGCAAGTCTCCCTGTATATCTCTACCAGGAGAGGGTCGGTTGAGGATTCCATACCTAATGTTTCTTAAATTCTTACTTTTGCAGGTTACTGACTACCCAACGCTGCTGTTTTATCCCGCAGCTGATAAATCAACTTCGGTAACTTATAATTTTGTTTGTCTGCAACCCAACATTTTTACTATTACAATCCTGAAGGCCTTGCTGACTCATTGAGCTAATCTTTTACCAGGTTAAACTGTCGACTAAATCGGGGTTGAAGGAAATGGCAGCATTTATCAAGAGAAACGTGAAAGCTGAAGTTGAGGTAGCTAAGGATGAATTGTGAATGGCTTCCTCAATTTAACATCATATATACAGACTAATAGTGGCAAATAGGAACTCGTTTCATATACCAAATGTTTTAAAAAGGGGTGATAATGCAAGTAATTTGATCATCGATTGAGGTAGCTTGGATTAGCAACCGCAGTGAGTGTAAACTAATTTTGTAGTGTTATAGAAGTATTTTGAACACCATAACAGGGAATTCTTCTATTTGAGGGGGAAAAATATCCTATATTGATTATCTACCGTATTGCAACCTATCTCATCCCGGATGAGTGATAAAAGTGTAAGTCACTACTTGTCTACTTGCTCCGTTTTCCCTTCATCTTCCTGCTCTACTTTTCAGGAAGTTTTTTTTATCTTCCCCTCGTTCTTCGCCTTTCGGTATGTGTTGTTTAATGGATTTTTAGATGTGTCTGGGAAAACTTCTTCTAAAAGGGAAATTCATGTGGAAAGATACATTTCACATGAATTGAACCCCCTCTACATGAAATTCATGGGAAAAGGTAGTAAATAATATGTGTGATTCTTATCCAAGGGGGCACATGCTCACCTTGTTCCAATTTGCAAGTGTTTTTTGAATATCCATGGACTGTCGAAGACTCGAAGTACACCACGTATACAGGAAAGCGAATGCTTGTGCGGACTTGTTAGCAAACGTTGGGGTGGCTCAAGCACAACTTTTGGTCGTTTGGGAACTGGATGACATACCTAATCGTTTTTTCGGTTGATGCAACAAGACATCGGAGGAATGTTAAGTCCTAGGATCGTCCTTTTTATGCGTTTTAATTTGTGTGTTTTAATTTCCATTTTCGTTATGGGTTAATCCCGCTTCTTATAACCAAACAAAAAAAAATGTAAGGGATAAGTTAGAGTCAGATGGGGTGGGAGTGGGTAAGTGACTTCTCATATCATTTGGGAAGGGTAATTCATGTATGAACTCCAAATCCTTCATTTTGGACAACCAAACAAGCTCGCAAAATGATAGACATCAGATTTTCAAATTCCTATGAATTGAAGCAGCAACCAAACATGCAAATAACCCCTAAATATCATGAAATTAACTCATACAACTATAATTGAATCAAAATGAAGAGATTAATATTTTTGGCACCAACTAAAAAAGGTTCTTTCTAGCATGCTCTATAGAAGATGGAAGAACATCTAATAATTATCCAATTGGTAGAGATGCAGCTAAAAATGGTAAGGGTTTATGAGAACGGTTGTTGAAGAGGTAAGTGCTTTTAGTAATGGATTTTGTTATACATGAAGTTGAAGCAAAAAAGCTGGTCATTGAAGTAGAGAAAGTAATGGTCAAAGAAAAGAAGGTTAATTGGGCAATACTTAACGGACTATTGAATTATCGGTCATTATCTCCACAAATGGAAGCGGTAGCTTAAAGCGAAACTTATAAAAGAATTCACTTAGTGATGAAAGCACTAAATTAAGCTCATTCAACTAAAATCCATACATTACAACCTTAATTAACGCATGAACCATTTGTTTTAAAATTTTCTTGAGGATTCAACGATTCCAACTATGATTTAGTACACAACAACACTACAATTACAAACATAATGGCAAAAATTGCCAGTTTTGATCTTTTGAATAAGGACCTGTCAATGCTACCACTATAAAGGACACCATTTGTCTTCATCTTCTCAATTTCCATTTCAAGCTTCTTCCTAGATTCTTTAAGCGATTGAACAACCCTACCTAATATATTAACTTCACATTTCAACAATCTCTTCACCAGTATGTGTTTGTTGATAACATCTTTTTGCCGATCATGCCAGCAAAACCATTCACAACCAACTAAACTAGTCCTAATGTTTGAGAATTTACAGCTCTCAAGCCATCTTCCGGGATTGTCAGGCTTCCAATCAAGATGTTAAAGATATCTACAGGAGCACGTATAAACATTTTTTGGGATTTTAGCAAGTGTTATGGTAGCTGTCTGCCTTTGAATTACTAGACATCCTATTACATTAAACAAATTAAAAAGTTAGAAAATAATAACAGCGAAAATGAAAGCAGGTATTGGCAATGGTGGACGCACTATTAGTTGCAGTGGTGAAGGATGGTGAGGCCGGTGGTCGCAGAAGACGGGTTAGTTTTTTTGGATGAGTAAAAGAGAGAATGTGAGGGAGCTAGAGAGAGGGGGAGTAAAATGGTAGATTGTTTTTTTTTTTTTTTTAAAAAACGTCGTTCATGTTGCGTAATCGAGATTATATACGTGAGAAGCCATTTTAGACCACAAAGTTACAATTATGCAAGACACCCAAGTAGAGGTATACAACATAGCGGGCCAGCTCGGTCCTACACTGCTTTATGGGCCGACATCTAGTAGCACAACCATTACTAAGCCTAGCCCGACACGACCCATATATCCCCTGGGGCCGGGCTAGTGCCGCAACTTCCTTGACCCGGCCCAGTCAAAACACTAATAAAAAGATTATTATGAAGGCTCGGCCCAAACCGGCTCTGGCCCGCTACTAAGTGGGCCAGGCTAGTGCTAGTCAAATAGACCAGCACTGGCCTGGCCCTGCCCGATCATATGTTAGTGCTGTGCTTGGACTGCTTGACCCACAACCGGGACCCCCATGGCCTGGCCCACTGAGCACCTGTACACCCAGGCGTCAACACTTAATTTTCATGTTATTCAATTATATTGGACCGAGCCGGATGAATGGAAACAGAAACCCAAGGCCCATACATAAACTAGGGTTTTCCGTTGCACAATCCCCATCTTCATTCTTCCCTCCTTTAAATACCTACCTCTCCCTCTCAAAAATCTCAAATCTCAAATCTCAATCGCATCACAATTTAGGGTTTAGGGTTTAGGCTTTAGGTTTTTTCTAAAATCAAAACAATCCCGATGAGGAAGCATTCCCATAAAAAAGATAGGAAGTGCCGTATGACACTCCATACAATCAGCTATTGCGGTTGATTGAGAAACTATAGAAATCTCAT
>VHZZ01006218.1:69239-87131 GCA_009801015.1 Silene noctiflora | reverse complement strand
TAGGTTATTGGGGTCTGAATTGGAGGCGGTGGTTAAATTACATTTGATAATTGTGAATTTTGAGAAGTGGGGTTTGTAAGGAAGGTGGAATTTAGAATTGCAACACTCATGTTAAGGAGCCAACGCCTCCCTCATCTGTTGCGCACCGGCATTAAACAAAGCTCACATCACATTCATCACACCACCATTCTACCATCCTGATACCATATTCAACTATCAAGCACCATTCACGCCTTAAATCGTTTTACTCTTTAAACCTTGAACCGCCTTGCTGCCATTTCAATTTCAATTTTTGAAACCCTAGATCCCCATTTCAATTTGAGGGTAAATTATAATCTGATATAACTAACACTAAATTTGCATAAAGGGGGCTTTGTGTAATCTGTTTTTAATTAGTGTGTTTTTGTGTTTTTGATTGATTTCTTTGGTAATTTAAAGTAAATTTATCTGGGTTTTTCCAGATTTTTTAGAATAGGGAAAGAGAAGGTGATGAAGATCATCTATAATGAGAAAGGTGAGACCTTTTTACCTGTTATTACAGGTTAATAAATGGTTTATTCTATTAAAAGCAGAGGGGTATAATAGTTGGTAATATTGATAGTTAAAGTAAAGTTTGAAGTATTTTGAGAAGCACCTTAATAGTTTGGAGTAATCCTTAATTAAATATATAGAATTGATTGAAATGTTACATAATAAAGATAACAATTCTAATAAATAAACCAATATGGAATATTGGACAATTCTAACAAATATGTGAGAATATTTACCAATAATAATACGAGTACATTTTATCATGGAAATAATTACTACATTTTTACCATGGAGAATTTTCGTGCATTCAAAAGGGAGGTAGTAATATTTGAAACAAAATACTCGTATGTTATTATAGTCGTACACTACTCGTATCGCGTACAATCCGTTTCTTATAAATACCAAGGGTTTTCCGTTGCACAATCCCCATCTTCATTCTCACCCTTTAAATACCTACCTCCTCTCCCATAACCTCACAATCTCAACCGCATTTCAATTTAGGGTTTTAGGCTTTAGGTTTTTTCTAAAATCAAAACAATCCCAATGAGGAAGCATTCCCATAAAAAAGATAGGAAGTGCCGTATGACACTCCATACAATCAGCTATTGCGGTTGATTGAGAAACTATAGAAATCTCATCTACGCCGTTGATCTTCACTCGCTGTTGTTTCCCCATCCACTAATCACAGCCGTCCATTCACTCATCTCCTTTGTTGGGATTTGATCCTTGAATGACAGCCGTCCGATTAGTCGGGGATTACTCAGCCTGCGTTTTTCATCGCCCCGTTGTTTGGGGTTTCTTTCTCTTTCTCTCCAATTGCTGTTGTGTGTGATTTTAAACGGGTCTCTGAGGGTTTTCTTTTTTTACTTTAACGATAAATCCTGGTTTCGCCACCGTCATTTATCGTTATTTTTCTTTTTTTTTTTGTAATTAAGTATCAATGTTTTTGATTTTGAGTATGAAAAAGGTCCGATGCCACGTCGACAGTAGCAAAAGCAATGACTGACGATGCTATGATTGGACCAATATCAAATTTTGATTAATATTTTGCATTTTTGATAGGAACCCGTTGATCTTATTTATTTCTATGATTAAACGGGGCCGTTTGTGCAATTACATTTATTTTTTATTTATTTATAATTGTATATGAGCAATTGATTTTGATTCCATTGATGAGATTAAAGAAAAATGTTGGAATTACCGTCTGATTAACAATCTGACGAGAAACTTTCTTTCTGAGGATTCATTCATTTCAATTTATTTTCTTTTATGCATCATAATATTTTAATGTGTTTTGGTAAATGTATGATTGGAGAAGTCGATGATGATGAAATTATAGGCTTGTTTCTCAAAAACATTCGCAGAGCCGCCTAAGAACTTTCCCCTGCGCAGGGTTGAGAGTTGATGCTGCTTTATCCTTCCTTGGATGTCTGAGACTTCTCTTATTACTTTATATTTTTTAATATTTATTATGTGTAAATTTTCACTGCTGGTAGAACAAATGAGGATTAAATTTGAAGATGTTTTGCCGTGTGTTTGTGGGACTAATATTTGGGAGGTTGATAATGAATTGTGAATGCGTTGATTGGGATTATGTGGCTCAAATATTTGGGAAATTCTTGAAGCAGAAGGAAAATAAACCTAGAGTGGATTATCACCAACTACATATCTCTAATTGAAAATTAAGACAATAAGGGAAAATTGATCCCTCATACGGAAGAGTAGTTCTAACAAACGAACAAATTTTATATATAGAAGGGATTCTTTTAGCCGCACAACCGAAGCTAATAGTCGCTACCTCTTTTTACCCTGACTTCATTTGAAGTTTGAAGTCAGGTGATCAAGAAATCAAATCACTAGTATGGGGTTTTCAGGAGAATTTGGTACATTTCATGTATGGTTATTTCTTTTTGTTTTTTCATATTGTTTACTTCACACGATGTGAGCACCATGGAAAATAATTTCCACTCTTTAAACCCCCCAATTGGTATTCATCATTGACATATTAATTTAAAAAAGGATTAATTGACAAGAATAAATCCAACTTTATCTCCTTGCGTCGAGAAACACAAGAGATAACAATGATGAGATTATCTCTCGCAATGGCTCACAATACCAACTTCAAACTCCACCATAATATCCATACCATAAACATATCATAAATTGTAGCAAAGATTGTCACATTAGGATAACATATCATTCTAGTCAACTGAGTAAGGAAATCCTATCTGAATAGTAATACGAGACATCGCTACCGATACCTACAACGACACGATACAATCAGATTCCATACAACCATAACCCTAACCCAAGACCTATAGATGGTGACGGTGACTTACCTTATCAAACGATCGGATAACTAGGTCGGGGCTGACGCATGCATCCATTCCCATATTGGTCTCCTAGGTAGAGGCTAGAAATGTATATAGGAAAGAGAAAGGTAGAGGAAGAGGTGTCAACCGGGCACTCGGTCGAGTATCGACATACTCGACTGACTTAGCCGCACTTGGTCGAGTGCCCCACACTCGACTGAAAGTCACGTACTAGGTTGAGTCCAAGCGTCTAAGAAGACGAGTCTAACGTTGTTAACGGTGTCCAAGGTCAGTCAACGGGTCCTCCAAAGGGACAGGTATAACAGTTTTCCCCCTTAAAAGGAACTTCGTCCCCGAAGTTTGACTCCCCGACACTAAGGCTGTCCCAACGCTAAAGTCCATCAGGACATATCCCACTCGGTACTATTACAACTCACCTAATCGTCACCATTCGCTAGTCTCACTCCGCATTAGTTCCATCTATCCCGTTCCATACATGAAGGTCACGCAACACATGCCACATACTAACTTCTTGTGATAGCTTGCCTTATCATACCACTCGCATAAAACACGCATACATATGTATATAACATTCTACTTAACATGATACTATAACTCTTTTTTGTGAAACATGTAGTGCAAACTCCTTCCGCGCGCGCAATCTACTATGCCCCCCTTAAAAGGAACTTCGGCCTCGAAATTCACCCTCCGAGCAGTTAAGGCCAAAAGTCACGTTAGATACTACCCCCATGTATATGGTGAAAGAGTAATAGACAACACGTCGAAACTAGGGTTGGTCAGACACTCAAAGTTAGATAGTGCGGGTTACTCCCGACATGACATACCCAAGCTTATCATACAAGCATGACACAATCTAAGTTCAAACAGCTATTACTCAGTCGAATTTGAAGCCACTCGGTCGATTAGCAGACACTCGGTCGAGTAAGTCGTACTCGATCGAGTGCTCCTCGCACTCGGTCGAGTTGCTACAAATCAGAATACCACCCCAAACACTGGAAATAAGGTACTCGGTCGAGTGCATTTGGTACTCAGTCGAGTGCGCTCTACTCGGTCGAGTCCCTCCTGTGTACTCGGTCGAGTCCCTCCTGTGTACTCGGTCGAGTACTCAAACTAAAGGGTCCTCCATGACACTAACATCCCGATAACCAACGTTTGCCTGCAAAAGAAACCAGTACGGTGACTCGGGGTCACCCAAAGTAGGATATCATCAACACCAAGTCTTAAATATAAAATAAATCTTGGCCTTATGACCACATACACATCCCGAGATAACATCTTGTGCCACTAGGCACCAAATAGATAAAAGTTCGACAAACAAATGAAGATCATGAACTCAAAGGTGGCTCTCCGGATCATCATACATGGCATCATCGCTCCTCGCTCCTGAGGTCCCCCCTCCATAGTCAGACGGTGCAGTACCATACCATCCTCCGAAGCCTGATGACGATCCACCTCCCATCCATCCTCCCTGCTCATCTAGCTGGCTCCCGAAGTTGGCTTCCCATGGGCCGGTGAGACACCCCCTCTCAAAACTCTCCGGCGCACCCCAAGAAGTTCGGTCCATTCCGTAGCAGTGGAAGACACCACTGTCATCCCCCGGTCCTCNGCAATTGATTTTGATTCCATTGATGAGATTAAAGAAAAATGTTGGAATTACCGTCTGATTAACAATCTGACGAGAAACTTTCTTTCTGAGGATTCTTATATATTAATTAATGGATAATGTATGCTTGTATTTAAGCATTAAATATCTTTTAAATTTGGTATTAATTTTGGAATTAAGAACCAAATTACACATCCATTGATGCAATTAATGCATATATTAAGTATTTGTTCCCTTTTTAGCTTCTTAAATAAGGCCTAAGGGTTGTATTTATCATTTTCCTTAATTTATTTTCATAAACAAAATCTTTTATACATCATAGAATTTTGGTAAATGTATTATTTCATTATTTGAGAAGTTGATGATGATTAAAATATAGGCTTGTTTCTCAAAAAACATTCGCAGAGTCGCTTAAGAACTTTCCCCTGCGCAGGGTTGAGAGTTAATGCTGTTTTATCCTTCCTTGGATGTCTGAAACTTCTGAACTGTATAAATTTTCTGTAATTTATAACTCTTAAAACAAATAAAGATTTGATTTGAAATACAGAGTGTCGAAATTGTCAATTCTATTATGAATATGACTTGGATTTTTGTTGTTTAAAACAGATCCAATAAGAAAGATGAGACAAGGCAGAAAGGGTATAAATTGCATTGTATTATTCATGGGGTGCTCTATTTCTCCCCTACCTATCCTTCCACTTGCTTTCCACTTGCTTTATTCTTGCTTTCCACTTGCTTTATTGTGAGGGACACACTATCCGTCTTCAGCTTGTGACGGATTGTGTCCGTCACAAGCAAGACGTTTTGAAAATCCGACTAAAGCAGAGAAAGCAATAATGCATAGTAAGTAATTGCATCTGTTATGGAGGGTGTTACTGTTATTTACTTATTTGATGTCGATTTGGCTAGAACCGTAGCAAGGATGTAATATTTTGAAATGATCTTGAACGGAACTCGATGACTGAAAACAAGTTTGGCTAAGCAAGAATGTCATTCACTTGGAATGTAACACGTACCGAAAGAGGAGACGAGTATAGTAACATCGTATATATCATGATTTAAAAATAAATATTCTACTTGCAGAAGTTACATTAGGGGCTTATCGGCAAATTTTGTCATCAGTTGGCAAATTGTCCGACAAGACAAAAGTGAAGACCCTTTGTTGTGTATACATTGAAAAACATCTTATCACTTTGGAAATTTGAGATGTGCCACCATAACTCACATACTCCTCCGTATAAATCAAGGTAACATACGGAGTATTTCGCAAATCAACATTTCTGCATTCTACTTTGTTACAGTTTCACTTTGAGATGGCCCCAACAAATAATCAAGTGAGACGACCATTTATGATTTATGATTTATATAGTTGAATACTGACCAAGCAAATCCCTTTGCATACTCCTCCGTCGATGGTACCATCTCAGGCACAATACGAGCCAATTGAATTAATTTAAAATAATAGTCCTGCACGGACAATGTACCTTGTTTAAGGTTGTCAAACTCCATCCACTTCTGTTTTCGGACATGTTTTGGAAAGAACTCAGCCCAGAAGGCCCTCTTGAAATCATCCCACGTAAGTGGGACCAAGCCGACATCATATTTTAAATTCATGGTGGTGCAACAATATGAAAAGACTCCGTTATTGGTGCGTAGAAATTCTTTGTTTATTTCGTCCTATGATTCATTTTATTTACCTAAGTTCTTTTTACTCATCTTAATATCGTTATTCTATTCCATTTATCCTAAGGACGGTCAATGAACAGGCTGTGAAAATATATGAAAGATCCCATCAACTATCAAAGAAACCTGTCTCTAACAACCTCAAATTCCCGACAAGTGGTTAAAACTAATCCTATTTGTTTAGGAAAAATCGAAAATCTACACATGCCAACTATTACTGTACAAGAAAATGCGATTATCATTACAAAAGAGGGTACTAATAGTTGAAATAAAATATAGTTGAAATAAATACAAATTACACAAGTGAAAGCGAAACAAATCTACTGTCTTAAGTATTTGTATGTCATCGTCACTCCCAAAGTCATCGCACTGAACATGAGTATATATAATCAATTGTCAACCAAACTAAACAAACTGTGTAAATAGAAAAGACCAAATCCCATAAATCCATGATGGATGAAAACTAAAGTGTGATCATAGGAGGTCCAAATAAAGTACACAAACAGATAAAATAGAGAAAGTCAACCAAACAGGCGGAATAGAAATGCCCAAATCCCACAAGAACAAAGGAAAGAAACGCATTTGATTTTATAAAATTTGCAACGAACACGATGGGTTTAAGACAAGACAACTTTTAAATGATACGGAGTACCACTTTGTAACATCCTCAAACTTGATCCTTCAGCACTTCAGCACACAAATTAAAGACCGTATACTATGTGCTAGTTCTTCCGAACAAGAGAAAATAAACTTTGTGTAACTATATATTTCATTCTCAAGGGTTGCTACTTTTGAGTAAATAAATATGCTGCAGGTGTGATTAGATTAGATATTGGGGAAAACAAATGGGTGGACCAGCAAACAAATGGGTTTCAAAGAGTACCCCAGCCTTGCATATATAAGGGGGAGAGCAAGGTGTAGGTACCTCTCTGCCGCTAGCACTCAAAGACTCCGCCATCAGCAGTCAAGAGAGAGGTCTAGCTTGCACATTTTTATTTTCGAGCACCTTCCCCTCATACTAAAGCGGCCCATGGACAGTTGTGGCCTGTGGGGTTCTACAACTAGCAAGCAAGACTGTAAATCTCCTTGAATTTGTCAGAGTAGAACTTTGGTCGTAAAAGCAGGAGCCAGCAAGGTGAAGGATTAGAATGGTATGCATGTATAGGTTGGGGGACCACGACTACCACCACAACACCGGATATTATATTAGTATGATATAGTCCATTTTGGGCAAAGCTCGCCCAATGTTGTTACCGGACACCTTCACGAAATCCCTCATACTAAAGCAGTTGGTGGACACTAGTAAAAGGGAAACCTCCTCTTAATCAGCGGAATTCTGAGAAACCAAGACGACTTTTACGAATAATACTAGTTGTCCTAATACAAATACTGAACAGCATGACTACTTTGAATCTCAATAACCTACAATGCACAAACAATTTTGTACATTCTTACTCAGTGGCGTAATAATTAACAGTTATTCTTGCTTGTGGCGAGAAGGTACTTATGACCTCTAACAACTATTATCGAAATTTGGACAAAAATTAATTGTCCTGGCGCTCGCCCCCTTAGTTCCGCCACAGTTGCTAGTCTAACAGAAGATAACTTGTTAACATAGAAGATATCCCTAAGTATGATCACAAAGAGGGAAGCATGCAAGAATTGAAGAAGAAAAAAAACAGCGTTAAATAAGGTAACACAAGGATGAAAGGAAAATACCCGTTATCTAGAATAGGTATCTGCTCATTGTCATCACCGTCTTCCATTTTAATCGTTTCTGGTTTCACCTTTCTCACGAAATTTAGGGGGGTTATATATAACATGGAAATACGGGAGAGTTGGAGCACTACCCAATTTCTTGTCTGTGTAAGATTAAAATCGGTCAAATATGCTAAAATTAACTAGTGTCATCATAAAAGAGAATTTGTCAAATTCTTAGTCAAATCACCCGATTTGGCCTGGATTCGAGTTGGGTAGTGATTACAACTACTAAGATTTGAATTCAGGTGTAGGTGCCAATACACAATCCAGAATTCCAGAGTGAATGGTGAAAAGGGAAAAGAGATTGCTCATTGTTTGTTAATTACCGAGTAGTAATTACAAACACATACAGATTACGCAGTATTACTGTAGTAATTACGAACACATACGGATTACGGAGTATATCGGATTTGTCTGATCATATACAAGGACATTTGACCTATTTCACAAAACCTTTTCAGTTCTACCTTTAATCCTTCCTCTAATAAATATCAATATTTACCCCCAATCACACATATTGTCTAAAGAATGAATCTTAAATATAATACGAGTCGAATTAGAAGGTTAACTTAGTTATTTAACAGGAGCATTAACACCTACAATATGCCTGTACTAGACTTGCCGGTTTCACGCCTTTGGGTATCTTGTAGATTTTCGGTACTGGAGCTTGATGGTGGTGCACCATGGTCAACTGTTATCACACTGTACTCACTTGTACTCTGATCTCTGTTTTCCAAGGCTAACTTTTTGAATTTTTTCAAGTCCTCCTGGTATTGACTGCTTGAGTCATAATCCGAGCTACCGTGGAATGTTCTTTTATCTTGATTGAGATCCTTCAACAGATCCTCAACTGATAAATTCCCTTCCAGAGCTAGTACAACCTGTTTCAAGCCACAACCAAAGGAATTCGTGATGCTGTCAAGAACGTGTATGAGTGATCACGTCTTCACATGTAAAGTTCTACAAAACATTGAAGAAGTATTAATCTTGGTCACAACTGGATCATAATCTTAGGTAGTAAGTCTTGTAAAAGACGGTTTCACTGTGAGATCAAGTGAAATATTTGATATTTCTCATTTAATTGCACGAGCAATTAGCTTGGTCATACGGGCGAGATGGTCTTTGTGAATCTTGGGACATTAAATTGGACTTCAAGATGCGAGTAGTTATGCTGGTATAATTGCCCTTGGGGCTTACTTTACACCAAACAAAAAATCCAAGTAGTGAAGTTCTAAGACAGTCACCTGGCTCATGTGTGGTCGTCGCCTTGCTGAACTATGAACACATACAGCAGCACAAGCAACCATTTGAGCCATCTCTGAAGAATCATAGTCCTCCAATCTTTGATCAACAAGATCATCAAAATTTCCACCTTCTAAAGCTTGCATGAGTAACGACCTCGCCTGCAAGTTTCCCCAAGAAGAAAGCCTCAATAATAGTATAAAAAACTCGGTTTCAATTGTGGTATCATTTGTCGTGGCCTAATCTCGGTAAATGTAGGAAACATTGGCACATTGCTTTAAAAAAATACAGTAGCGCTAAACTCCAAAACCTTTATAACTCCGTCAAGACCGATATTTAAAATTAGTCTCAATGATGCATTTTTTGGCAAATTGGTCAATTATGAAAGAGTAAACAAGTTTCTTCTAATAGCTACTAAGACCATACTGGCAGTTGCCAAACTCGTCTAACATTTAATTAGAAAAAACACGCTATTTAAAAACAGGAGTACAGGACATTGATCCTCACCCATTCAACCATGCTATCGTCCACAAAAGGCAGAGCTTTGTCAATAGGTCTACGCCCTGTTATTAGTTCCAGAAGCACAACCCCAAAGGAATAGACATCTGATTTCTCAGTCAATTTCCCACTTGAGGCGTACTCAGGAGCCATATAACTGCAAATCACTCGAAAAAATTAGTTACAGTAATTAGTAAGATATGTGAAGGAATGAAGATTTCGAGCTTTACCCAAAAGTTCCCATAACTCTAGTAGATACATGCGTGTCTGTGTCGGAGGCAAACTTAGCAAGCCCAAAGTCAGAAACCTGGAGAATAAAGCACAGTTTTTTAAGGTCGGATGTGGGTAAAGATCACGGGTCAAGATTTATAGGTTCGTGAAACTAGAAAATGGGTAGGGTAAGATTTTGACAGGTTTAGTTCATTCAATTATTACCCATAACACGTGTGTAGTCCATCAAGATGAACTACCCAGAAGAAAACAATCTCACAAATAATTAGTGTGCTAATTGTGTTTCTTTGTTACCTTTGCTTCAAACTCGTCATCGATAAGAATATTAGNGGTGAGACACCCCCTCTCAAAACTCTCCGGCGCACCCCAAGAAGTTCGGTCCATTCCGTAGCAGTGGAAGACACCACTGTCATCCCCCGGTCCTCTCCACCACGCTGGCTGAGCAAGCTCCGTCCTTATGCCCTGCTGCTGAGTCATCTCGTGAAGGTTCCTTAACACCAAAGTGTTGGAGAACCGCTCGGTCAGCTAACTCATCTACATTCTCGGGTCATGCACCGTAGGTTAGCCTAGATACTGATACATGAGGCCTCCCTGCGGTACATATGGGGTCTCCTCCGGTACCTCCCTCGTAGCTCTATTACCCCTAGGTGCCCGGATCATCTAAGCAGCCTTCCCCCGGCCAGTGGCTAGACTAGGCTTCGGCATATCATGTAGCACATGCCCCGGAATGAGGTAAGTCTGGTGAGGTGGTGCCATGTAGTCGGTGCACTCCTCCAGGTGCTCGGTCTCAGGAAGGTTAGCCGGGTCGGGTAGCCTCATCCACAACGTACCTCTCACCCTCTAAGCCAAAGTCTTATCATCCAATACCCTTAGCCACTTTTGACGCAGAAAGTAATCCTTGTCCAATGCCGACACACTCTTGAACATCACCGGGAAGTCGGGTGAGGGCTCAAAATTGGCCAACCTCTGGGTCAACCGGGTCGCTATGGCCCCATAGCTAAGATAACGGTGAGGTGACTGGGCCATAAGCGCTAAGCTGTTGCACACAATAACCGGTAGACTGTAGTAGAACCTCGCCTCCCGCTGTGGATTCAAGTAGGACATCAACAATATCACCTCATGAGAGTTAAGCTTACTCACATCACTCCTCCCATACAGCAGACTAGTCATCATTCTCAGGAAAATCTTTAGTGTTACATGTTGCACGTCGTTAATAAGCATGACACTCACATTGACCTCGGTATCGGTCAATAAGGAAAGATGCTCACTGACCCTGCACTCCTTAGCCACATCCAAGTAATGATCCGCGGTAAGCTTCTCCAATCCCAAATGCTCGGCTATGTCCTCCATAGTGAGGTCAAAGTCACGGTTCATCAATCTAAAACGACAAGTCTAGGCATCCTCATCATAAGAGAAAGAGCTCATGAATTCCAAAGTGAGGAATTCGTAAGAATGCCCCTCAGTCGATACAACCCCACCGTCTCAAAGATGTGCCTCATATCAACCTCAATCCCCAACTCCTCCAATATACTTGTGTCCACACACCTAGTAGCCCGAATGGTGCGAGTCATTAGGGACACAAAAACCTCCCGCTGCCTAAAATCGGCAAACACCACCGATGGATACAGAGCCATAGGTGGAGTTGTTGGACCTTGGCTCCTCTGTCCCCGTTCAGCTGCATTTTCGGCCCTGGTTCGCTTGGTGGGTGGTCGAGTAGCGTTAGCTCTCGGCATGATGCATTGATATCAAGTGACAACAACAAAATTTTGGCTCAAGAATTGAAAATAAGAAGAGATTTCAAATTACTAGTATCAAGAAAAGTGAAGCCTTAAGACGGATTTTTCGCTCAAAATCGGTTGTAAAACTTGATAGCATTAGTATCTTATAGCCTTTCTAGTCTTAAAAGAGGAATTGAAGTATCAAAAACCAAATTTTGGATGAAACCTTAGAAAATTCGAATCCAATTGCTACTAGATTTGGCTTAAAATTTCAGTTTCTAGCATCAAAACAAGTTTCCATCATCATCTACAACATCAATCTAAGCATAAAACTAAGGCTTTCAACTTCTAATTGGGGATCTTGTTACTAAAACATATAGAACTTAAAGAAGAAACTTTACCTTGTAAATTGAAAGAGGATGAACACGAGAAGGATTATTAAGACGGAGTTGAAAGGCAAGAGCACAAGATCCTCAAGCTTTTGATGTGAGAAATCAGTTTGAGAGTGTTTGAGAGAGAGTAAAAGTTGAGTTGTATCGAAAATAAGGAAGAATAGGGTTTATAGCGAGTAAAATTCAATTCGCGATTTTCTGGGTTATTTGGGCCACTCGGTCGAGTAGAAGGTACTCGTTCGAGTGTCGATAATGGGTAGATTCTATCCAGTTCTGCCTATTTACGAACTCAGTCGAGTATCCTACGCACTCGGTCGAGTAAACGTGACTCGATTGAGTAAGCATTTGCACTCAGTCGAGTTCCCCAAAAAGTCAAATAAAAGCAACTGCGTTGTTGATATCAGTGTTCCTGCAATAACATACGTCGTTCGGAGTCCGAGGAGCGTCTCATAACTCGTCACTAATTCTCCTACATCACGATACTATCAACCTAGATACCAAAGGTATAAAGCACCCTCTAACTACCTTATACCACATCTCACTATCGACTCAAAACACGCATTTATACATTATAGCATCATGTTCAAAACGTGTACATACTCAAAATTGTATAACATTCATGTACTCCACTTCTCAATGCTCAACAAATAGAACAGTTACATCAACATATACTCAACCTTTCACTAGCACCGATACACGTACATCTATCAAACAACCATCGTTCACACCTCATACTATGTCATATTATATATAGCAACACGTAACGCATACATCGAAAACATGTTCGACACATAGCACAAAAGCAACTTCAACACGATATCCCACCCCGAGATTACTGGCTTAAGCACATTGGGGTCGGGATTCTGGAATGAAAGAGCCTTCTCACCAAAACCAAACACAAGGGGCTCCCAACAAACATACACCAGGTTCATTTTAATTGACACCCTAAGTTCATTAGGTTCATTGGTTACAGGTTCCAAAATCGTCGCTCTGATACCACTTTGTAATACCCCTACTTATCAAGGAGCCTTAACTAGGCCTTCCCTGATAACCAAGGGTGCTACCATCTCGGTTGCCCGAGGTAAGTACATATCAAATTGACTATCCAAGGACGTTTATTAAGTACTTTACAAGTTACAGCGAGGATTGAAGGACAACATAACTATACATATTAAAGAGTGATACAACTGATGACTCTACTAGAAGCTATAGACATCTCTACGTCAGACGATCTCCCATCCCACAAAAACACCAAGCAGCAAAGCATCCATAGCGTCAACTAAACCTGCAAACAAGCTGCTCACCATCCCCGAATGGATCATCACAGTTTTGAAAACAGAAACGAGGTCAGTCAACTATACAACCATATGATACGATAGTGAACATAAGCAACCATAGTAACCACCACCTCCAAATTCCATAGTAAACAGTAACCGACTACACACCAAAGTGTGTAGCCCTGCCAGATTACCCATCGCAACAGGTAATCCACACCGCCAGTGGGGACCGCAGCCTTACCACCAAAATCCCCGCTCACGCATAAGCGAACCCAAGTCCATTAATGTGCACATCCCCCTTGCGTCTAGAAACACAAGAGGCGAACAATGGGGGTGAGACTATCTCTCGCAATGGCTCACAATACCAACTCCAAACTCCACATTAATATCCATATCATAAACATAGCATAAACATATCATAAACAGTAGCAAAGATCGTCACATTATGATACATATCATTCTACAGTCAACTGAGTAGGGAAACCCTACCTGAATAACAATCCGAGAAACGCCAATCAACGCATACATGGTCACGAGACATCACTACTGACACCTATAATGACGATATAATCAGATTACATACCACCATAATCCTAACCCAAGACCTACAGATGGTGAAGGTGACTTACCTTATCAGACGATCGGATAACTAGGCCGGGACTGACGCACGCATCCATTCCCATATTGGTCTCCTAGGTAGAGGCTAGAAATGTATATGGGAAAGAGAAAGGTATAGGAAGAGGTGTTCTGATATCTAGGGTTGCGGAAAAGAAAGAATGAAATGATTCCGAGTTATGACTTCCGCGTAATATTATTACGCTGTCAACTGGGCATTTGGTCGAGTACCGACATACTCGACCGAGTCAGCCGCACTCGGTCGAGTGCCCCACACTCGACTGAAAGTCACGTACTAGGTCGAGTCCAAGCGTCTAAGAAGACGAGTCTAACGTTGTCAATGGTGCCTAAGGTCAGTCAACGGCTCCCCCAAAGGGACGGGTATTACATCTTAATGCCAATGACATAAGATGCCTAACCCATATCCTTTATATCAAAATTACTTGAAAGGAATTGTTTCACCTCATGTAGCAACCCTTTATCATTGGTTGCTAGCAAAATATCATCCACATACAACACTAGCAATTAACTTTACTAGCAAATAAACTTTACTCCCAATGACCTTAAGATATATACATTGATCCATTATATTTTATTTGAAACCGAATGAAGAAATAGTTTCATGGAATTTCTTATACCATTGGCGGGAAGCTTGTTTTAAACCATATATAAATTTATTTAGCTTACAAACCAAATGCTCACCATGTTTAGAGATAAATCCTTCAGGTTGTTTCATATAAACCTCTTTCTAAATCATCATTGAGGAATGTCGTTTCACATCCATCTGATGTAACTCGTAATCAAAGTGAGCTACTAATGCCATGACAACTCGAAGAGAATATTTCTTTGATATAGGAGAAAAAGTCTCCGTGTAGTCGATTCCTTCCCTTTGAATGAATCCATTAGCAACGAGTCTTGTCTTATGTCTCTCGATGTTGCCAAGTGAATTTCTTTTAGTCTTATATATTCACCGGCACACAATAGGTTTTTCACCATCAGGYAATACAACGAGATCCCAAACAATTAGACACCTTCACTTTAAATAGAATTGGTGTATTTAAAACCTGTTATACCAGCATTAGCAGGTTATTGTACATGAAGCCCACTGTTAACCCCTTAAACCTTCATTTTTCTCCTTTTCTATTCTAATTCCTTGTAAAAAAAATAAAAAATAAAAAATAACTTGGTAACGGTAAGAAAACTTCCCCCCTTTTATTTTAATTCCCTGAAATGAAGCGGCCATCATCCTCTTCATCAAATTCTACGGGTGCAAAAACTTCAAATGTCGTTTTCTGCAACCATAACTTGGTTGTTGTTTTGGAGACGGCGAGTAAGGGTCCAAATGCAAGAAAGAAGTTTTATGGTGTCCATTTCATCTATTTTGTTGTCATTGTTCATAACTTGGGTGTTGGTTTGGTGATTGTTTTGTTCATTTATTTTGTTAAAGCAGAAAACTTGTGGTTTTTTTCCATTTGGAGGAGGAAATGCATCTGGAAATTGAAGATAAAATCAAGATTTGTGAGGCAAAATTGAAGAAACTGAAAAAGAAGAATGAAAAATTGAAATTAGAGGTGATAAAATTGGATTTGAAGTAGATAAACATTCCAAATGGGAGAAAATTGTAATGTTTGAAATAATAGTTTTTTGGATTATATTTGCATTTAGTTGGATGTTTAGGGGATGGACTTAATGTATTCAAGCAAGAATGAATGTATGAATACAATCTCTTGAAGTAATGCAATTCCATTTCATGGCAAAAAACTTATCTGATTACATTACTTTGTCTGATAACATTCATTGCATTCACCAAAACAGGTGTTTTTTCAATTACATTGCTTACAAGACTTAAGAAAATTATGTCCTAAAACATGGACATATTTCATAGACTGTTCTTATCAATTACATAACCACAACTATTCTTTATGTCTTCTACTGGTTGACTGATTTTTGAGTACCGATTCCATCCAGAATGCTCCTTGGTCCAGTAGTACTGCCCACAACCTTTCAAGAAAATCAATGAAAATAGCTAATTATCCATTCTAACATATTCAAAGATTGTAAGTAATGAAAATAGCTAATTGTCCACTTACATTTGTATAATCATGTCGTGATTCATCAATAAGAACTCCAAGTCCTTGTGGAGNACTACCAATTTTTAACTGTTTGACAGCAATCTCTTTACCATTAGGTAAAACTCCTTTGTGTACATATCCAAAACCACCTTGACCAAGAAGATTGGCGTTCGAGAAGTTGTCAGTTACTAGTGCTAGTTCTTCATAAGTGAATGTGCCACTAGGGTAGGGTGTTGGAAGACCACTAGATTGTGATGAATGTGATTTCTCTGAGCCCAATGCACCAGAACCTTGTTGAGTTGGTAATCTGTTTGGCAATTCACCGGGTGTTGGATCTGGAGTAGGCTGGTTATGGTGCTGCCATTGGTGGGCCTGTCCAGCAGAAGGGTCATCTAAAGGAAAACAAACTTATAAACTTGAACGATGAAATGTCAAACGGTGTGCGTCAAATACTAGAACAAAATACGAAATAAAAATAAACAGGAAATAACTCCAATATACCGGATTACCGGTAACTCTTCCCTGAAAAGGCAATCACAACACATGTAACACAAGGAGTACAACAAATCTAGCACAGGAAGTTGCAGGTATTTCTCAATGATGCAAAAAAAACATAATTTTTCACCTCGTTTCTTAAGATTGAGAATAACCATGCCCTAAACATAAATGTCATCTATTCGCCTCTTTTTTTTTTTGTGCATCACATGTCCATTAAAGTAAAACCTTACAGCAGAGCATAATCAAAATAAGTCCATCATAAGCCCCAAAATTCAATTTCTAGAGTTGAAGGTCAACAGTCAAGACCATAGATCCTGAATTCCTGATCGTAATCACTCACTCATCTCAACTGAAGGAAGTTGTAATTACAGAAGTAGTTCCCCTTGATCTACAAGGATTTAGCAATAGAACCAGTATTCGCCACAGCGAAAAGTGAAAACCCATATGTTAAGATCCCATATCATTTCCTCATATACTCGGTCTCAAACACCCAACTAATTCTCGGTTTCACAAAATTCTCAAAAGTACCTCTCCATTCCCTTTAGAATTCAACAACATTAACATTCTTTTACAAAATTCCTAAATCATATGAATAACCGATTGCCGAAAAATCCCATTTCCAATCTCTTCTATCCCTCATATTTTGCCTCAGAACTCAGAAGTCTATTCCATCAAATTCACACATGGAGCTTGGCCGCCGCGCCCACAAGGAGCATTTTTCCCACTGTATTTACTTTGATCAAGATAACTCCTTCTATCCGTCCATTAGCAAACAACATGGTATTCTACGTGGCGAAGTCATGATTCCAAGTATAAATAGAAATATAATTGCAAAAATGAATACGTAATTAAATAGTTGAACCATTTTGCATTAACTAATGGAAAGACAAACAAATATGAATACGTAATTAAGCCCAAAAAAGAAACATACATTTAGGAAGACAAAAGTGGTTGTCATTGTTGTTATTGTTGGAATCAGCAAGCAACTTTTTCTTGATATTTCTTCGATAGAAAAAGACGAAAATAGCCACGGAAATGAAGACAAATAAGCCACCAAGCCCAAATCCAACCACTAATGCCGTTACCGTCTCCCGTGACATTCCCGATGAAGTCTGCGGTGGCAGTGTCGGCGGAGGGGGGACAGTGAAGGTGTCCGGCGTAATGAACGGCGGAGTGTCCGGTGGCGGCGTAGACATATATTAGAGTGAAGAAACAGTGTGAGTCGAGTTTTGGTTTGGTGGTTGATATTGACAGTTACGCATTTGTTATTTGCTGTATTTTTCTCTATTTGTGTGTAATTGCCAGTTGGTATACATGTTGGCGAAAAGGCTACGGTTACCCTTGGTGTATAGAATCTTCTATACACCGCGAATAGCATTGCGACACGTGGCAATTGTTAAAATTGAAATAGAATCTTTTTCAAGTTTTATTTTATACA
>VHZZ01006216.1:7380-20346 GCA_009801015.1 Silene noctiflora | reverse complement strand
CCTCAGGAAACCGAGATGGTAACAGTCCTATTTATTCGGGAATGTCTTGCTAAAGGCTCTTGAATAAATGGGGGTGTTACAAATAAAGTTTCCGAGTTTTATTTTAAAGAATATGAGCTTTAGAATCTGACTTTTGTAATAAAGTATCCGAGTTTTATTTTAAAGAATATAAGCTTTATTATAAAGTATCTGATCTCATACGTTTACACATTAAAAATATGAATTTTAAATTAGCTAAGAAAAAATACACATAAACTTATAAATTTATACCTTGATAAGCACTTATCATACTACTCACTTCTCATCGTGGAATGTGGTGGTACTTAAGCTTTGTCTTGTTTATTATACGGAGTACCAACTAAGAAAACAAAATAGAATTTTAATTAATAGAAAAATATGAGAGTCTAAAAAGTTCCAACCAACTTATAACTAAACAAAGCCAATGCAATATATAGTCATACTTGAACACTACCTTGATATAAATTAATTTTTACTTTTCAAGAGGTATATGATATATATAATTTAATAATTTAAATGCAAAAAATTAATAATATATAACACGTTATCACAAATCATCGATTGACTAATTTAGATGAATTGATAAGGTAAGGATTAAAGATTGATGGTTTGATCCAACAATGTATTATAATATCCCTAAAAGGGATCTTAACCTCAACTTATGAGGTTGATTTACTACATTTATAAGTTAAGAGGCTAATTTGCACATAGTTCATAAGTTATAAGGGTATTATGATAATGTAAGGGTTAAAAGGTATGTGATAGATTGTAGACCTTACAAACATTTTTCAGGAAACATATTATACATAAATAGGTCCGTGCATCGCACACGGGCATTAAATCTAGTATTATATAAAGTTAAAATCAACTCACCAAGTCATCTTCGCTGTCCCCTCTCCATTGTCTTCCTTTGGCACGACCTTTTTATTCACATCTCCTTTTAACAACCCAAAAAGAAAAAGAAAAGATAAAAAAAAAAAAAAAAAAACGTCAACACAACCTGGACTCAACCTTCTGACGCTTTACTCCGTCGACAATACAAAGTGCAAATCGCCGGAAGATCAGAACAGAGAAAGAAGAAGAAGAATATAATCATTGGATATGGTGGGCCTCTTCGGTTGGCTTATTTCCTTCTTTGTTCTGATCGCTCTCCTCGTTCTTGTCGTCTACCAGGTTTGTCATTTGTTTACTTTTTATTGCATGCGAGTCTTGACGACTATTTTTAATTACGTATGCGGTATCATTTTTAGTTTTGCCATCAATTAGCTCAAGTGAGGTTAAATAGATGTACAATATGAGGGTCTTATACCTGACCAATGAGAATGCGTGATGGTTGAGGTTCCACTACTGTGTTTATATCCTATTATCAACCCCTCACCCGAATGCCCATTACTCGATTAGGCTTGAAATCCCACTTTGTTAGGTATTGGAGGCTGCCCCGATTTGAAACCGTGACCTGCCACGATGGCTCTGATACCTTTTCTATTTCACTTAAATTATGGCCTGGTATTCATGGCAAATAATGCCTCCGTCTCAATCATTTGTTACCTTAATTAAAATCTCTCTCATAAATAATAAAATTTTTTAAAACAAATGATTTGGAAGAAGGAAGTATTATTAATTCCAACTTTTTCGTAGTCAAGGACTCAAGGTAATGTTTAATTTTATTATTTTTGACGAGTACCGAAATACTGATAGTAAAGTTTGAAGGATTTTGCCATGAATGTTTTATAGCAATTTATAAGCTCAGTGTTCGATATAAATCATGGTGTTGGTTGGATCATAGTTTAGTGAACATGCTAATGTGTGTTGTTGCTAGTTTTAGTCGTAATTCGCAAGGTCTGGGAGATTACTGTTGGAAATTTTGAAAGATTATAGACAGTACAATGCAGAGATGATTACAAGAGAGGAAAATATATGTACCAATGGACCACAAGATAAATATGTTCGATATTAACCTGGTCACTAGTCGAGCGAGTTTCCCTTCTAAAACCAATTGAGGTAGAGAATGTAAAGAATACATCTTCTCAAGGAGTCAGAGTGAGTTTTCCTTCTATAACCAATTGAGGTAGAGAATGTAAAGAATACATCTTTCCAAGGAGTCGAGTGAGTTTTCTTTCTAAAACCAATTGAGGTAGAGGATGTAACTAGTTCTTTGAGGTGTATTCTTTAGGAAGAAGTATGCTCCGAACTTCTTCTTCTTCTTTTTATTTCTTAAACCAGTTGTTTTTAGGGATCCCAAGATCATAGGTTGGCTTAGACAAAGTAGTTTCCACTTTCCAGATTCTTTCTATTTGTTTCATAACCGTGAGAGCATCTGTTCGCCTCCATTTTGGTAGTTTATTGACCGGAACTCTGTAATCATTGGAGACAACATTGTAAGTTGTAACTGTGATTCTGTGAATATTGTAGGGTATATGTTGAAATTTGAAAGTTGAAACTACACTTAATTGTTTGTCTCGTCTTTGGAGGGAAAATCCAAAGCTAGTACAGGGGGTGGGGGTGAATAGGGTATAGCAGTTAGCAGTATACTAATTGCATCATACATGAATCTAGGTACTCAATGATGTTTGCTGGCTAGCCCGTGACATAGACACGTCCCTTTGATTTCTTAGTGAGGGTTTAATTCTTTAGTTTGATAATATGTCTAAGTACTCTCTAATATTTTGTTAGAGGCTTTAAGCAATCATGTTCAGATTTTTCTGAATTATTGCCCAGTTGCTGAAGCTTAAGAGCGAGTGATGTAAATGGAGCGTATTGCTTTTAGTATGAGGTTGAACTTGGGATGCATAATAAACTATTCCAACAAGTAGAATGCAGAGTCCTGAAATAATTTTTGAATGCGGGATTATCATTGGAACTGCCTCAATAGTAAATATAGACAAGTCGGGTGTCTTTGTTGTAGAAAACATGAAGAAATGTGCTACGAGATGAAAAAGACCAAGGTAAAAAGTAGTATCGGTTGTGAGGTTGTGACACGTGGTATACTGGTATCAGCTGTGAGAGAATTAGGATAGAGTAGATACTAGATAGTGTTTTGTTTGCCAGACCTTTTCGATATTCTCTTTCATGAGCACTGCCCCCAAATTCAGAAAAATGCTTGTGAAGTCTTTCAGCTCAAGTAAAATGCACATTGTTCCTCTATATTGCCTTTCTTTTCCTAAAGTTAAAAGGGAAAATTTCTTTTTAGCTTTGAGTATGTCATGGTGAAAGTTTGAGTTTTGGTGAGTTATGCCGACATTCTCCAGCTTGTTAGTTATTAGGTCTGACAGTTAGATATCTATCAACACAACAATGTTTGATGCAAAATGTCTGTATTAGTGAGTTCTATATGATTTAACTTTGTGTTGCTACTGGATTTAGAGTTTGCTATCTCCATGTTCTGGAAATAATCTGTTAGTATCTTTCTAACTATTTCGAAAATTTTTGCAGCTAATGTGCTTGGCAGATCTAGAGTTCGATTACATCAATCCATATGACTCAGCGACCAGGATAAACCAAGTGATCATACCAGAATATGTAACGCAAGGAGGACTTTTCCTTGTCTTTCTTTTAACTGGCCATTGGTTGTTGGCACTTTTATGTGTGCCATATCTCTACTATAATATTAAAACGTAAGATCTCTTCCTACCTCATTTATCCATAGTATAGTGACTGAAATTCTTATGAATCTAATTGCATCTTCAGTATACCAGCAGAAAATTGCTTCCAAGAAACACGTATTTGGAATCCAGTTTTATTTTGTTTGGTGTACCTGTACATATAAACGAAAATTGAGAAAAGAGGAAACGGACTGGGTTCTTTGGATTCCTAAGGAAGCAAAATAAGTTCTCATGGGATTTGATTTTTATTCTCTCTTCTTCTACTCAATTTCTCCACATCCAAATCAAACAGAAATTTGATCTCGTTAACAGTCATGCCGTTGACACTAACACTCACTGCTCATATCTTAGATAAAATTTCTCTTACAATTAACTTGATGGTTAATCGATTATGCATGAACTTTTTGGATGCCTGTACCATTAAGCTTAAGCAGGTGGATTTCTTGATAAAATTTGAGCCTATTGACATTTTCTTGCATCTTTAGGTACATGGACAACCGTCATTTTGTAGATGTCACCGAAATCTTCAATAATTTGAAATGGGAAAAGATGAAGCGTCTCATCAAGCTTGGATATCTTCTAGCTACTCTTTTCCTCTCATTGTTTTGGTAACACCTTATACTCTAGCTTTTGTTTATTTTGATTTCATTTTTTTGCTGGAGTGGCAATTTATACATATAATGAAAATTTTCAGGTTGATCTGGAGTTCGATGGAAGATGATGAACTAGGTTTCTGATGAATTAGAGTTATTCATGGCGAGTTCTCGTGACAAGAAGACTGCCATTTGCTCATTTCAAACCAGTGTTGTGCTTTTTTGTTTGTGGTAACTGCTGCTAGTTTTCACTGCAAGTTCATTAGGCACATACCTAGATTGTATCTCCATGTACCGGGGATGATGTGATTTCATCTTGATCATGTCCATTGTTCCTTTGAAATTTAAACTCATTTAACATGAACAAATTCCCATAGTATCACGGTCAGAGTATCGTATGCTATGCGTAGATAATGCGGCCAAAATGTAAAGCCGCCTTTTTTTTTCATGTTTTTTAGGCTCTTTTCCGCTGTGCCTATTTGTTTCATGTATTGGCGTTCTTTCTAGATTGGGAGATGATGACTTTCAGTTTTGGTTTTGATAATTTGAGGATCCATCTTCCAGAACAACAGATGTTTGTATTCATTGTAAACTATTCTGGGTATTTTCGGAGGTGATGAGTTTTAGATTTTGTACATGTAGTTTTGTACTCACGAACCATTCTTCCTCTTTTTGTCCTTTCAACATTTCGATAAGACTACGTATATTTGATCTCTGTATGAGTTTTGTATCTAATAAATAGTTAGTTTGCTATTGTGACCGAGTTCTGCAAAACTTAGACGGGGAGCTAAAGTTTTTCTGGGGATGGTAACGACAAATGGTCAACAGCTTATGTCGCTCGCTTTGTCTGAGTGTTAATTAATCGGTTCATCTAAATCAAACATAAAGTAAGTTACCGGGAGTACATTTTGAGTGATGTTATGGCCACATTTTTTTTTTTTTTGCAACCTATGGATTCTCTACAATGGAATAATATAACTCGGTGCAAATTTGTACTACCATCATCATTAATTTGACACCACAACATACAACTATTAAATCGTGAAAGAAAAAACAATTAGTATCCCTTGTGACGGAGGGTATCCATCACAAGTTGAAAACGGATCGGGTTGATACCATATGATGGAAATATGGGTAAAAATGACCCATTTTGTTTTACAATAAAATAATGGGTAGATGTGAATAAAGATGAATGATTTGACTTCACACAATTAAAAATAATAAAAGAAGATTGGGTTCCCTACGCAATACAAGGCAAACCCATCTACTTTTGAGTTTTTTTTTTTCTTTTCATTTCCTAATTTTGTATTTCAAACTTATTATCCCTCTTCATTTCTCTAAAAACTCTAATACCTCTCCCTCTTCATCTCCATTATTACAATCATCATCAACAATCTTCATCATGACGGCGCAACTTAGGTGTTAACATCTTCATCTCGCCGTCTCCCCAGTTAAAATGGTAACACCTTCATCATCACGATCTTTGCTCGAAAATGAAGAAGATGGTGTCTAGAAAAACACCACCAAAAAAACAATTCAAGGTATTGTGTTGAACATTTTTATTTTTATTTTTAACTCACAATTTATCTTAAAATTTTAATTTTATTTGTAAAAAATTAGGACATTCGTTGAAGTAAGACAATGGTGACATTGGTTTAATATTAAAATCTTGATGTCAAATATGGGTGTTTATTTGGTGGTGTTTTTTAGAAATTAATGTTAAATCTTAGTTTTCTTGTTAAACAAAATGGAGATATTGGTTTATAATAGCCTTTTTTTTTTACTTTTAATAACGGAGTTGTTGGAGTCTGAAGGTGATAGTTTGAGAGATGCGAAACGTCCTAACACATATGTTGGTTAACACGGAGTAATAGATTTGTGTTTTTTGTGGTGTACTTCTAATGCATTTTGCGTGTCATGTAGAGGCGCTTGACGCAGTCATTGAGATGGCAGCCGTTGCTGGCAAAAAAAAAGAGAGCAAGAAACCGACATGCATAGAAGACGGTACGACTGTAATTTGAAATATATTTGTAATAACCTGAGAAAATCTAACCACCTTAACGTTGATAATGTGACCACGTTAGCTGAGAAATGTATCTATATTTGCGTGTGTTGCTATTTATATTTATGTTTGTTTGGGTTGAAAATGAATCCTACCATGTTAACATATATGTGTGAACATAATGACATATGGATTAGTATTGAAAATGTGACCACCTTAGCGAAAAAATGTACCTATGTTTGAGCGTATTGCACATTATATTTATGTTTGTTTGGGTTTAAGACGAATCTTAACATATTAACATAAATGAGTGAATATGATAACTGATATCAGGTTTGTCGTACTCCCAAATAAATATGCAAACAAATTTGTAAAGCTCAACAACTATGTAGCTAGTGGTCGAGGTCGAACACGGAGATGAAGTGGGTGTATACTAAGCTATTCAAGTCTAAGTTTAGTCTAACAAGTAGATTGAAGGTTAACTATTAACTAAGATGTAAACTAATGAATACAAATAGACTAAGTGAATATGATAACAAAGATTTGTAAACAATTGTTAAAAATGTAAGGTCTTTGGGTTCACCTAAGTAAGATGGACAAAAATAAAGGGTCAACAAGTTAGGGTAGTGTATTGGTTTAGGCTCAAAGCCTAATTACTTAGGTCACCTAAAGTTAAACACAAATCATCATTCAATGCTTAACCCAACATAAACATGCCACAAAGTATACTACTTTCGTTCTCATTCAAAGGAAGCACCAAACATATCAACAAAAGTCTTGTACTTTCATACAAGCATTTCATCAAACACTTTATATGCATGCGTATGTAAACCAAACAATTACCCATATCACATATGTTAACTACCCATATTCATAGTCTAAACCCTTACTCAAGATCCCCCTAAACCCTACAAGAGACTACTCACTCATGCTTGTAAGACACATGTAATCAAATGAAGAAACAAGCACAAACAACGCAATAAACATTATACTAATCCAAACAACAAATAAAGTGAACTTTGAAATGTAAAAAAATCAAGGCAAAATGAAATAAGGAAGGGATTATACCAATTACCAAACAATAAAGAAAGTTTCAAACTTTGGATTAATAATGGAAGAGATTCTTCAATATCTTCAATTACAACCCAACTACTAAATGTAAACAACTCAACTAAAGTAGAACTAAACTAATTTGTAGAGTAATTAAGGCTTAATTAAGGAAAGATTAAAGTTTGATTAAAGAAAGATTAACATAACAAGGAAATAATTTCAGATCTGGGGTAGTGTGTCTAAAACCATATTTGACGGCTTATATATAGTGTTCTGTTAATTAGGTCAAACAAAGAAGAAGAGGGCAAAAATGCGAAGAAGGAGTATGGGTCGGCCAACTGGCCGCGGGTCATGGACTGGCACATAACCATCTGGAAGTTCTTCTAAAAATTGGCATTGTCTTCGGTTAGCAGTGGTCCTGGGCCGGTTGGTCGGCCGCCGGTCCTAGACCAGCTCATAACCAACTGTAACTTCGTCTTCAAAATTTGCCTTGTCTTGATAGCAGTGATTCTGGGACGATGGACCAGTCGCCGGTCGTGGACCGGCTCAGAACCAACTATAATTTAACTTCAAAAAAACTTCCATCAACTCCATATGGAACTCTTAGACCGGCTGTCAGCTGGCCGACTGAGAGGCCTTCTCTACTTTCTTCCCTCCTTCTTCCCCTTGCTAGCTTCATGTGTTACTTTGCTGGCTTCCTTAATCCTCTTTTGTCTTAAGTTCTGCAAGATGAGGTGAAAAATCATAGCATAGGACCAAGGACGTAAAATACAAGCCAAAGACGTTAAAATCGCCAAAATTAGGGACAAAATGCATAGGGAGGAAGGGGGAAAAAGCTACCAAATAAGCACATATCGGTAGCATATGTGATAGTGTTCAAAATGTGACCACCTTAGTTGAGAAATGTACCTATGTTTAAGTGTTGCACATTACATTTATGTTTCTTTGGGTTTAAACTGAATCTTAACTCGTTAACATAAATGACTAAACATGGTGACATATGTGTTAGTGTTGAATATGTGAGTACCTTAGCTGAGGATTTTACTTATGTTTGAGTGTCTTGCACATTATATTTATGTTTGTTTGGATTTAAAATGAATCTTAAAATGTTTAACATATATGAATAAACATGGTAACATGATTTATATTAAAAATGTTACCACCTTAGCGACGAAATGTAACCCTGTTTGAAATGTTGTTCATTAGTTAGGATGTGAATAAATGTTATGATGATAACATCTATGAATAAGCATAGTGGCATAAGAAAATGTTACCAGCTAGGAAAATGTAACTATTATATGAGTTATTTGATTTTACCTCAAAACCTCTTAAACTGAAAACGTATATGAGTAAAAATGGTGACATGGGGGTTTCTGTAGTAATGTTGTCACCTTAGAGTGAAATGTAAAAATTGCACAATATGTTTGTTTGGATTTGAATGAATGTTATAATGATAACATTCAAGAATAAACATGGTGACATATGACTTGTGTTAAAAATGTAACTACCTTACTCACGAAATGTAACCTTGTTTTGAATGTTGCCATACAAGTTAGAATGTGTGAATAAATGTAATAATGATAACATTTATGAATAAACATGGTGACATATGATTTGTGTTAAAAATATTATCACCTTAGTGTCCAAATGTAATCATGTTTGAAATGTTGCAATATTAGTTAGAATGTGTGAATGAATGTTATAATGATAACATCTATGAATAAACATGGTGACATATGATTTTTATTATAAACGCTACCAGGTTAGTATCGAAATGTAACCCTGTTTGAAATGTTGTCAGACCTTAAAGAAAAAGTTAACCGAGTTAGCAACAACGTCACCCTCATTTAACTTGGGCATCGGGCTAGAGGACATCGGCATTGGGAAAGAGCGAGGAGGTACAACCGCCGCCACTGAGAATGCACGTTAGATACCAGTTACAGTCTTCAGTGCACCTGTGCTAGAGAGAAGGAAGACGCAACTAACTTGGCCGGTCCTCCACAGGGTGCTGGCAAGAAAAAGTAAAGAAGGGGGTGGGGGTAATTTATGGACTATGATATGTTAAACTGTCAGTTTGTAACAAGACTTATTTTAGTACTTGGTGGTTAGTTTGAGGATATGTTATTTTGTAACACAATTATGGTAATAAATGATGTCAGGAATCTAAGAGATTGTTTGTTTTGTGACCACCTTATAATAAAATGGCATAACTATCTATTTAAATTAAGTGTGTGCATTTCTTCTTAACAATATTAACTATGTCACCATAAACATCTAAATATGTTATATTTTTTGTTGAATAAGTGATTACTGAAATTATAACAAATTTTGCACATTTAAATTACAAAACGTATGTTTAGTTAACTGTTGACATATTGATGTGAAATGGTAACATATTTAGTTAAACTGCTGACATACTAATGTGAAATGGTGACATATTTAGTTAAACTGGTGACATACTAATGTGAATGGATAACAATTTAAGCACTTATGATTACAAAATGTATGCTAAAAATGTTATAACGATCTTGCAGCACTACATAGCATGTACTATCCAAAACGTTTTCCCCAAAAGTGAGATATGGTGTTTTGTTGAATGTGCCACTAACATAACCGATGTCTCGTTGCTGGGTAAATCTGGACACATTGTCAGCATATAAATTTAAGATGTTGATACATTGACATTTAATGTAACCAGTGAATAGTTAGACTGATATCATCTTAGTTATATAATTATAATCTAACTAAAATAGATAATGATATCATTTTATAATAACGTGAACACAAAACAAACATTGTCTTAGATCCTTGACATCATGAAGGACTAAAATTGTTTGCAAACTAACATGTCCTCAAAACAACTATCAAGTACTAAACATAAGTCTTACTTATTACAAATAACTGAGAGTAACACACAACAAAGTCCTCAAATGGCCTCTGCCATCATCCTCATTTTTACTTGGCAGCACTGCCAACTTTTGGAGAACTGCCCAAGTTAGTTTCTCCCTTCTTGCACAGGTGTACCTAATATGGTATTTGATGTCTAATGTTAGACTTTATTTTAAAGACGTTTATCGACTGTGGTTGCATACGAATTTCTGTGGAATGCATGAGTATCAATATGTTACCATTACATTGCAATTCAAACACTAATAAAGCATATGACAACGACACATTCTAACTAATATTAAAATATTTGAAGACAAATTTATATGCAACGTTGTTGATTCATTCCACACGGACCACCATGTAACCATTTTTGACATATGTTATCATTGTAACATCCATTCAAATCAAATTGTAAAATGGTTACATTTACTATAACTTATGTTGTCTTCCTTACCATGGTTCCAGACTTCGAGACTCTCATATCGCCACTGGTATTAAGATATGTTTTCATTTCAAAATATTTTTGAAATGGTTACATTTACAAACAAAAGGGGTAACATTTCTACACAAACTTAGATGTCACCATTTTATTATATATTTTATAGTTATAAAATACGTTCAAATTCAAACAAACATAATGTATAATGGTTACATTTACGTCTAAGATGATAACAATGTTACACAAACACCCACGACGCCATTTGTAGTCACATATGTTTCCATTTTAAAAATCTTTCAAAAACACATATTTTGTAAAATGGTTACATTTCCTCACCGAGATAGTAACATTTTAGCACAAGTTAATATGTCATCATATTTATTCATATATGTTATCATTATAAAATTTATTCAAATCAAATGAACATGTTGTAAACCGGTTACATTTACTGACAAAGCTGATAACATTTTACACAGGCCCTAATGTTACCATTTCTATTCATATATGTTATCATTATAAGATTTATTCAAATTCAAGCAATGAGACCATTTTACAAGATCTTTGATTTGACTTCAGAGACTCTTATAATGAAAATATATATGAATACAAATGGTGACATACTGACATGTGCAAAATGTATTATCTTAGTTAGTATATGTAACCGTTTTACCATATATGAATTGCATTTGCTAATGGTTGGTCTTAGTCAGTAAAAATAGAGCATACAAGAGCATACAAATTATGCTCTTATACACATGAGACATCCACTCCCATGGATTCATTGAAGTCGTTGAACAACCACTCGAATGATGGACGTTTATCACAAGAGCATATAAATTATGGAGGTTTATCACAGGAGTATACAAGATGGTAACACTGCAATCTAAAATGGTAACAATATGATGATGCCTAAAAACATGCATTCAAGTAGAGTGTTATCAATAACAATGATGTTCATAAGCATACGAGAGACATGATAATAAAATGTTCACACTATACTCTAAAACGGTTACAATATGTATAAGGGACGTTTACACAAAGCATACAAGATGGCAACATTGTACTCTAAAATGGTAACAATATGATGATGTCTAAAAACATGCATGCGACTATGTGGCTAGAGTGTTCCCAGTAACAATGATGTTCAACCAAATATATATTTTGATGATCAACCATATCTAAGATGTTCAAGCATAGAGAAATACAAATTGATCAAATTGAAACAAATTAAAGCAAATTCATCCTCTAAATTATAACTCTAAACCTCTATGATTAGGATAGAATTCTCATTTTTTGCCATAACAATCCTAGATCTCCACATCAAAACACAAAAGATTGAAACTTTTTATCATAAGTTAAATAAAACCCCTCTAACTTTGAGTAAAAAATGACATAAAAATTGAAACTTTTTACAAAAATTAAATTTAAAAAAATCCCAACATAATTATTAATTTAAAGTAACAAAAGATACAAAAGATTCAAACTTTTAAACATAATTCAAACAAAAACTGAATAAAATTGCCAACTTTGAGTAACAAATGACATAAAGATTTAAAATTTTTACATAAATAAAAAAACTTAACTTTTTACATAAAAATTAAAGACAGAATCAAACCTTTACTCACCAACATCGTCATAAAATCATCGTCATTACCATCAAGCAATATATCATCCTCGTTGTCAACATCATCAGTTTTATCCTCTAAAGTTGTCGTAACTGCCTCATCTGCCATGTTTGATTGTGTGGGCGGATGTATTTGCAATTTTAGATGAAAATTTGGAAGAGAACTAGTGTTGGTGTTGTTATAGTTTCAATTTTAGATGAAGAAGATCGGGAAAGGAAGATTTGAAAATATGGAGTAGGTTGATCTTACGTCATAGAAAAAACAAGTGTGATGTTGCAATACCCCGTAATTTAAGGGACTATTGAGTTACGTTATCATATATAAGTATTAATATCTTTGTCTAGTGAGTTTATGCTATGTCTGTAACACCCCCATACCCAAAGTGCCTTACGAGGCCACCTTAAGTACAAAGATGCTACCATCTCGGTTTCCCGAGGCAAATGATATCCAAAAGACAATAACGAAACATTTAAATAACGTATTATAAAGATTACATCGTTTCAAAGCCAACTCAAACTGTACCAACAACTATTCGAAATACAACGTCACAAAACTAAGAAAGGACTCAACCAACGCAGCGGAAACTCTAATATGGTGATTGCCCCTCCATCCCTCGTGCAACATGGCTACCTGCTCAAACCTGCTCACCATCTCCGAATGGATCATCACAGTTACAACAAACAAACGGGGTCAGTTACTGTCAAATAAACATATCAATGCATTATAGCAACATTATACAATCTCCCTT
>VHZZ01006213.1:67601-80910 GCA_009801015.1 Silene noctiflora | reverse complement strand
GTAGAGAGAGGAAGAGGAAGGGTAGGAGGCGTCTTTTTTATGAAAAGCGTCGACGATTTGTTATAAAACGTCGACGACGTTTTATAGCCCCCAATATTTATGGATATATTAAATTTGATAATAATAAAAAAAAGACGTCTAAACGTCATAAAACGCATCCTCAATTGGCTATAAATGTTTGATGGAAAACAACATTTGTGAGCCAAAATTCAAGCCAATATTTTTTTTACCCCCATCATCACCAAGAGAATTGTATGTGGTAATAATCTTTCTTATCATTGTATCAACATAAAGTGTATTAAGCAATTAGTTGACTATACAACCAGTTGTATACATCTGGTAGTATAGATTTGGAGCTTTATAGCAAAGAATTTGAGTTTATATGTACATTTTACGAGTTTTATTGAAAAGAATATGAGCGCCTTCAAAATATTATATTGAAACTAAAAAATAATACATATGAACTCAATAAGATTTTAATTTTAACACCTAAAAAATTAAAATGTAAATTAAAAATTTTAAAAGTTCAAAAAATTGCATATAAGCTCAATTAGATTTATATTTGATGTACGATGTTCATATACATCTGGATGTATAGTGCTATTTGTGTGTATTAAGCTAAGGTAAGTGTATTAAGGTTTTAAATTAATAACTTATTTATTTTTAAGTTGCATTGATAATGAAGTACTTATCACATTTTTAAACTTCACATATATGTCGTTTTGTTCTCATTTAGGGGCTATTAAGATTTGTGGAGTTGTGTTATTCAAAGATAAATATACTTATATCTTTATGATTCAATGCCCTCTTTCTTTCATTATTTAAGGAAAAACTTAAATTAACAACGATAAAGTTAATATTGCATAAATCAAATTCCACCATTTTGTTTGTTATTAATCATTCAATGAATTTTTTTTTCTTTTTTTGTAGGGATGGTTCATTGAAGAAAGAGGACTATATGAATAAGGGAAATATTAGAATTGCTTAAATAAACACTTCCTTCATTCACTCAATAGTATATTATAAACTAACTATAGATTGACAACGTGAATGTGAATGACTAATTATTTTTGGTTTCATAAAAAAAAAATTATTATTCCAGAAACTTTCAAATGTATGTTTTATTTTGGTATGTGTTGTTTTTTTATTCATCGCTTTCCCTTTAAAAAATAGCTCTTATAAAATGAAATTGGAGTTGCAAGAATCTTAATTTTTATGTGTACATGATAAATCTTATTGACATGGATAATGGCTAAATGTACATTATTATCTAATATTTATGTGTACATGTCGTATTATCTAATGTATATATGTCTTATAACACATAATGAGATTTTGCAATGAGAATTGTAGTAGGCTACTATTTAAGTCAATTTATCATTTTTGCAAAAATTTAAAATTTATGATTTTTGACAAATTGATATAATGATATATATTAAGACTAACTTTTATTAAATTTCGTAACTATGCTACTACCAAAAAATATTGAGAAGATAAAAAACCCTCTAATCCTATATGTTTTATGCTCCTTACATTGGGGGATTTATCATTTCCAAAATAAGAAAGAAAGAAAGAAAAAGAGAAATAATCAAACATTATGCATTAATTTGCGCTTTCGTCCTCGCTTACTAACTTCGTCAGTTGCCTAGATAACAAAGGGACGCTCAAACTTTTACATAGAAATTTTAGTATACTATCTATCTATACAATTTAATTAAAAGGCAACTTTAAACATTTAATTTTTTGCCACATGACAACTACACTAAATTATTAAAAAAAAAAAAACTACATTAAAATACTTATTAATAATTTTTTTTTTCCATGTTCATGTACCCATGTTGCTGGGGGTTCTGAAGACGAATAGTTTATAATTTATAATTATAGGATCGATCAATAATGTAAAGTTTAATTTTGATTTATTTATTATTTATGTTTTGCCCAATGACTGTTGACACGTTCTCACTCTCATCTCACATGTGTTTCAATATAAATAACTTATAAGAGAGAAGCCGAAACAATTAAAAGATTAGGTGTGACGGTCTAGTACGGTATGTGTAGTTTCAACAATTTTAGTAACATACGTCATACACATCATCTCAACCAGGTTTAACATATTATTTAAAATTTACAATATCTATTTGATTAGGGCATGTTGCTCCTATGTTGATCAATTGGTTAGGTTACTTACGAATTTGTTAGATGGGTTTCCACGTGGCTGTCATGAATTAATGGACTTATCGAAAGTATTTTTTTTAAAACCACATGCTATTAGTATATTAATCAAATAACAATTAAAGTACAATGTACAGTTTTGAAAATAAACCAAAGCTGTCAAAGAAATAAGATATTAACTAACTAACTTTTATGTATTTCAAGACTATATCTTTTTAAATGGATCAACTAATTACTCAGACAAATCTTAACAATACAATAAAATAACAAAACTAAAACAGATAAACCCGTGAATTCCACGGGTCATAAACCTAGTTGAAGATTAAACATAAAACATTAAATTAAAAAGAAAGACAAAACATTAAATTAAAAAGAAAGACAAAGAAACAAAGAAAGAACCCATAGATTGGAATTGGAATTATTACCATTAATACCAGAATTAGCTGAATCATCAGTATCACTGTCGAAATCGACTCGATCCGCCCCTGCTAAAACATAAAACCCAGGTTTACGTTTCAACACAGCCAAGGACGCGAGTAATCCGTAACTAAGTCCAACATTTCCATCCCAAAAAAAGGCCATATGATCCCCTTCCCCGAAACGCTTCTCTCGGAAAAAATTCATTGCTTCTAGAAGAAAGAATACGCCACCCCCATTTTTCTTGATGGTTCTTTGTAAGACAAACTGCAATGTTCTTACTTTTCGAGATTCCATGTCGGTCACCGGCAGTGGAATGGTTGATTTCGAATTTACTAGGATCCTCAATGGCGCCAATTGCTCATCTGGAAGGTGGTGTAGAAGGATAACTACTACTACTACTACTACTACTACTACTACTACTACTACTACGACCACAACTACAACCACGACTACCACCACTACCACTACCACTACCACTACCACTACCACGACTACGACTACGACCACGACTACGACACTACGACTACAACTACTACTACGACCACAACTACGACTACGACTACGACGAATACGACCACGACCACGACTACGACCACGACTACTACCACGACTACCACCACGACTACCACCACCACCACTACCACTACTACTACCACTACTACTACTACGACTACGACTACGACTACGACCACGGCTACGACCACGACGACTACCACGACGACTACCACGACTACCACTACCACTACCACTACCACGACCACGACCACCACCACCACCACCACCACCACATTTTCCCAAAAAAAAAAAAAATATATATATATATATCCCATTAGAATGAATAAGATGTTACTCTCTCCCTTTCTTAATCATTTTTCCTTATTCTATAACACCTCAAAAATTTAAAAAGCTCCAAAAAAATCATACATAACAATTAGGCTTAACATGACGCTACAATACTCTTATACAACCGATTATATAATTTTTTTTCCCAGAGTTATGACGTAAGAGACACAAATTTAAAGTGATATATTTGTCTACTCGGATGTTAGCAAGTCTCTTTATTGTCAACTTTGATTAAAAGAAGTAATTTGAAGCTATTCTTTTAAAACCAGAAAAGTGGTGATTGAACCCAATAACTTTTTTTATATAATAAATTACTTCTTTAAATCAAAGTTGACAATAAAGAGACTTGCTAACATCCAAGTAGACAAATACATCACTTTAAATTGTCTATTTAAAGAAACAAATTTTTACTATTTTGATAATAATAAATTGAATTTCTCATGAGATTTTGATAAACAAGCTTAATTTTTCTTATTAGGTAAGCTATGGGGGCCAAATTACTTCAATTAAAAATTGTGAGGGTTAATTTCACAATTGCACAAAGTTATGAGAATTAATCATCACTTTCCCGCTTTTAAAACTATCAAATACTATAGTTCATGCGATTCATCCTATATCTAATTGTCTATTTATCATCATCATCATCATCATCAACGATTCCTTTTTATTATCTTCATAAGAAGAAAATTTTTAATAGGTGGTAGACCCGGAGAAAGAAACCAAAGCCAAGGTGAATCTCTACATATCCTTTTGACGTGACTGTGTAAAACCGTTACATAGGTTTTTAGCAGGACAATTGGATAAATAAAGACTATAATCTTACAATAAGTATTAGTAAAACCATCTTATACAAAGTATCCACGAGACCATGAATTTTTGTGAACTTAATACAGTAAGTGGACTATACATCTGATGTACTACCACCAATTTTATAGTTTCAAAGCATTACAATAAAGTTTTTGAGTTATGTTTTAAAAATTATGCGTTTTACTATAAAGTTTTTGAATTTATTCACTCAAACATTAAGATCAAAAAATTATAATAAAACTCATCAAAAACATTACATACAAATTTAGTTAAATTTGAGTTTTGAAGGTAAAAAATTAAAATCTAACTTATAAACTTTAATAAGCTCAGAAAAGTACACATATGCTTAAAAATAAATAAAGTTTGAGATAATAAGCTCAGAAAAAAATAAACATATGCTCAAAAACAAGTAAAATCAGAGGTAATACATCCGATGTATGTTCTTTTTTCTTCTCAATAATAGTAAGAGCTTAAATACAAAACGGTGGAACTAATAAATTGATACACCATAAATTAGAAAAGAACACGATAACATTATTCAAGAAAAGAGAGTAATATACTATGACCCTTGAATTGAACATGTAATTGATGCCCTTGGTAACTCCTTCAATGTGCTTGCAATCTCATGTATCGGAACAACATGATCGTTTTCCGAAAAGCATATAATCTCCAACTCCTGCAAAACTAATGCCTTTTGCAGAAGAAATTTGATTAAATAAAGCTCATCTGCCGTCCCATAGTACTCTTGTATCACAATTCGTTTGAGATTAGACCGGAGACATAGAGGGGTTGCTTCACTTGATCCGCAACCCTGGTCTTCCAACTCTGCTTTAATCTCCTGAACCTCCACGAGGCCCTGACATAAACGAAGAAAAACACTTGTCGATTAAGGGTCTCATTCGGTGGTCTAGACCATACTTTATTTGGTCCGGTCCATGGTCCACCTATTTACGTTAGTTTTGGTCTTTAGTCCGTTCCTGGAAAACCGAATGTACCACGGACCAAACTTATGTAAGGAAATTTTTTAAATTGTACGCCTAACAAAAATATTTTGACATATTCTACTATCACAGCAAAGTAAATCCTAAAGGCCTTAATCTGTCGTAGAAACAATAAAGCAATAAAAATATATTTCATTTGGTTCAAACCGGAACAGACCAATAAGATACTGGTCAGGTCTACAGTCCAACATTTTACCCTTATTTCCTCTTCGGTCTACAAACTTCGGTCCGGTCTCGGACCAACGAACACCCTTATAATGACGATACAATAGCCACATCTAGTCAATTAACTTGATGCTATTAAGGCTAGTTAACTCGCCAACTAGAATTCATTATGTCATAGGTGGGAGATGTTGGTGAGTGAAGAAGGCCACGGGTTGTGTGAAGGTTGTTTGCATGAGGTGTTTGATCGTGTGGTGGAGCTATGTTACTCATGTGGACACCGAAAAGGCGACGACACTCATGTGCAAAAAGATCTCAAAGAGGTTATATGTCTACAAAAAGACTCCCCCATCCAAGTCTTGATTCGACTAGCTTGGTTTACATTTTGTCCTCTTTGAGTTCAACATTCAACATACACTACTTCCATAATTTTCAAATCATGGCATCAAGCATATAGAAACTACAGACAACGAGCTCATGACACTATTTCTTGAAAATGTTGTTGCTGCCTACTCAGTATTTTGCTTTTATTCCCCAAGTATTAGAACAGCATAGTATGATTAAAATGCACGGAGAAATTACGATGCAACCCTACTGCTGACTTTGTCTATGTACCATCTTTGTCCCGATTATTTGTTTACCTTTTTCTTTTGGCACAAAGACCAAGCAAGGAGAGGGGAGTGGTATTGGATGACAAGTGGACAATGGATGATCAAATTACTCATCAAAAGTCTTCTAATGTAGAAAGGTAAGCAAATGAACGAGACACTAAAAAAAAAAAAAAAGGTAAACAAATGACAGGGACGGAGGGAGTATGATGTTCAGATAATAGGTTCATTGCGATGATATTAAGACAGTACAAAATTGATCAGATAAAATAAAAAGAAAATTGTAAAACAAATTTGAACAAATAATAAGTTTTGCCAAAACAAATACTCCGTCCGTATTGCAAATAGCATGCACTAACCTCTGGGAAAGTAAGTGTTTCTAAGTTAGGTGAAGAGGCAAGAATCTCCAATAACGTTTTATCCCATCTCGCCAAAGATGAATCCCAACCCAACTCTAAGGTTTTTAAATTGTGAAACATAGGCAGTGGATCTTTGGACTCACCTCCAAAATATATGTTCTGCAATAGAGAGTAACAAGTAAAAAGTTATAAAAAGTTCATATATATATATATGGAAAAAAAAGGATTCTTCGGAGAAATTTTGTGCCTTTGTTTTAGCAACAAAATTCACAAGTCTTAAAAAACGGTAAATATGCGATGGAGACAGAAAGAGTAGAAAGGAGTGCTCAGAGTGCCTTTAAGAAATAGAATGTCTGTAAACAAATTCCAGAAGAGCAAGGGGCAAACCTCGAGATAATAACCAAGCAAAGATAAATGTTGAACATTAGACACGTGTCTGAACAGGCTAAGCTGGATCTGATAAGAAACCTCAGTAGAGTCAAACCGCAAAGGGAGCATACCCGTGAGCTTAGCTTGGACGAGAGCATTCATATTTGTGATAGAGTAGCGAAATGCTAGATTGTCAGAATAGTGAAAATACTGCACATTCGGGGCATCAATAAGCACAAGGTCGGTGTTTCTGTCGTCATCATGTCCATCTTTATAAATAATTAATACCAATCTCCTAAGAGACTGGGAACAGACGGCCAGACGATCTGCGTGGATCCACCAACAATAAGCACATTCGAGATCTTCAAGGGAAGGACAACAGGAAACTAATTTAGTAAGGAAATCATCCCAAAAAATGAGAAAGGAATAGAGGTGAAGTCGTTTCAAGTTTGGGAGAGAAATGAGGGAGAATTCATCACCACCAAGATGGAGATTGTAATCAAGCTTCAACACCTCCAAGAAATGGCAAGCGAAGAGTTGGTGAGGAAGCCGGCACTCAGACGGATTGCCTACATGAAAGCTAAGGAGAGGTCAAGTTCCCTAAGGCCACGGTGAGCCAACGGATAAGAAATCCATCTTTTAAGACAGGAAGGTTGAAAAACAGGGAAACACAATGTAGTACAACAATGGTAAGAGGTACCACGTCCAAAGTGGGTGGTTTTGTCCACGCCCACATGAAATCTAAACCGGGTAAGAGGCTGTGAGCCTGTGATAAATGATGCAATACATGATCGACAAAGGAGGCAAAAAGAGGGAAGCGATCAGGTCCATGGGGAACTTCTTGGCAGTGACATAGAGGGGAAGCATCCAAGTCTACAGATGTTAACCAAGTGAAAGCAAGTCTCCTCATTCGCTTACACAATACTTGCGTAGCAGCAACATCCTTAGTTGGGAGCATAGACAATATTCTGCTCACCAATTCATCCGGTAAACTACTTAAATCTATCGACATTGCGACATGCCTTCGAAACAGGTTCACTTGTAAAGCGCTTTTTCATGTTCCAACCCATACTTTTCACACTCCTACCTAAACAACAATGACGACCACCGATGATATTACGAAATATACAACAAACTATTTCCGAAACACTTGTATTATCTTATCATGATATCAGAGCCGTAATATTCATAATAGACGACGTCAAGTCACAATAACAAGCTTTAGAACCGATTGACAAAACAATCTATTGCTAAAATATAGGAGAACGGTTTTAATTTTGATTATATAGTAATGCTATACAAATCTATTTAATAGAACTGATTAATTCGAAAATTGTCGATTTACTTTATCGATAAATTACGGGTCTGGTCCGTCACTGGGTGGATACAAAAAAAGTTATGTTTACCTATTTGATTTCCATTATATATGAGGGATATATTTTAATCGAGGAAAACAAATGATTGAGACGGAAGGGGAGAATGAGTACTTAAAATTTGTGGAGTAAATTAATTCGAATTAAGAAAACGAGTAAACAAAAAACGCGAAGAAAGCAATGAATAGATGCACGGATGAGGAATACCGTGGTTGTCGCCTTGCATCTCTAATTCAAATTATGCATAAAAAATCAATGGAATTTTATAATTTGTGATTGTTTGATGTTGGACTGTTGGCGGTGAGCAAGGGGTTTGACATTCATAAGGTAAGATTATTGGTAGTTGGAATAAGATTTCGCTAAGTTTTAAAACAACACATTAATTTAAGAGTTAAGACTATTAATAATCTACTAGTATAACTCCCATGCAATTAAATACGTACAAATATTAGAGAATTTTACCATTAATTAAACTAATACAGTTTATCTCTAATTTAAAAAGAGTAGAAATTTGCATATATAATCCCAAGAAAATATTTTATTAGCCTTATTTATGTAAAAGTTAAACCATGATTTATGTTACAAAATTAATTAGAGATAAATATTATTCAATAGTAAATATAGATAGTGAAGACTAATTAATTAGGAAATAAATATTGTCAAGTAAATATCACTTAGGCGGGAAATTTGAGCGGGAGAATTTAGAGATGTGTTAATCTTTTAGTATATATGAGATTAAATTTTTCAGTACGTCTTAAGTTGGGTTTTGGAAATTCAAGACTTGGACTTTGTCTTAGCACAATTTATTAGACATTTCATCCAATTAATAATTGACATGTGTACCTTTTTTGTTTTTCATTATTTTTTTTTCTTTATAAGCTGAAAAAGTAAATAGGGTAAAAAGTAGAGTATGAGGTGAGTCTGATTGATGATGTATAAAGTTTGAAGTGAGTCTGAGCAATATAAAAATAACAAAAGTTGGTGGAAAGCTGATATGGCATAATCTTAAGACCCAAAAGAGTCTGACTGATAATCTTACCTTAAGATTTACCAGTAAGACTCTCCCAAATTTTAAAGACTCCGCCACATCAACTTTCCACTAATTTTCATTATTTCTTTATTGTTTACACTCATTTTAAACCTATGATACACATACACATTATGTATAGAAATTTGTACACAAGCCAATAGTTAGCTGACACGTGGCAAACCAAGGTTAGTTAGCTTTGATTAATTTAGGGTTAGGTTAGTCATTTTGCATAAATAGTTAAGTCATTAACTAGACTTAGTTAACATCATTTATGCTTATTTTGTATATTTTTTTTATTTTCCACATTTAACAATTGTAATTAATTAAATAAAATTCCCTAATTATCCTAAATATTTCAAATTAAAATCTACTTAATTAGTTAACATCATTTATGCTCTATTTTTTTATATTTGTAATTAATTAATATCGACTTTCCTAATTAGCCTAAATATTTCAAATTCAATTAGGGTTCATCTTAAAATTTAATTAAGGTTCAAAATAATCATGAAACATTTCCCCCCTAATTGAATTGGATTTGCCTAACCCTAATTTAAACATCTTAATGAAATTAATGAACCCTAATTCAATTATATTAATAAAATTGATGATCACTAATAGAATTAGTGAAAATCGTTCAAAATAGAGACTAACTTTCATTGAGATGTAATTCATTTTTTTTATTAAGATGTTATTCGATTTTTTTTATCAATTTTGATGAACCCTAATTCAGTTTCATTCAATTCGATTTTTTTTATTAAGATGTAATTCGATTTTTTTTATCAATATCAATGAACCCTAATTCAATTTCATTCAATTCGTGAAATTGGATGAATGTAATTCGATTTTTTTATCAATAATGATGAACCCTAATTCAATTTTTGGGTGAATTGCATTGGTTAGTGTGGAATTAGGGGGAAAAAAGGAAGGTAAAAAATTAAAAGAAAAAAACGTTGTTAGGAAGAGTCGAACATGTGATGCATTAGAAGGGAAAAAAGGGAGGTAAAAAATTATAAGAAAAAAACGTTGTTAGGAAGAGTCRAACACGCGATGCATTAGAAGTTTGTTAGTGTTTGCAAGTATACTCGTAACCAATTAAGCAAGGGGTATCAGCACGATTACAAACCAATTTCATTTCATTRTATAAGTTGTTTTATAATCTTAATTTATAAAAAGTCAAACTTTCCTATTTGGAAGCCCTAATTTTCGGCCATAATTGTTTCTATTATGGTTGATTATTTTATTTTTCTTATTTTTGAAAATTTTGTAAATGATCTTAATTTTAGGAAATATGGTATCCAAAAAGATTCCTTAAATAATTTGATAAATATTTCCTTAAATTATTCGTTATTATTATGAGAAATTAAATCGTAATCTTTATTTYTGAATTTTAAAATATGCATTCACACGAATATTCGAAATTAGTCTACAAAATTATTTTGTTTTAAAATCTTATCTTTCTGTCGAGAGTTTTAGGTAGGTGGTTGGAAAAAATTTTTTTTTATTTGATTGTAGTTGAACGTGGAAGTGAAAAAAAAAACAAAGAGATACTTTAATAAAATAAAAACAATCGTTAATTAAACAAGATGAATTTCGATCTTAATATGCCTTGGGAAGACGACGTTGATGACAACGATAGTGAAGATGATCTTGATAATATTAGGTTAGATGATGGTGAAAATAACGGGTAAGCTCAAGTGAACGGGGATGAACAAGAGGTGGTTGTTAGCTTTAATGACTTTAGCTTAGATGCTTTGTTATATGACGACGGTGTCGATGGTGCTGCTGTGAATAATGAAGCTCACGGCAACGATGAGGGTGTCCGCGACAATGAGGTTGTGGAAGATGAGTTGCATGAACCTCCTGTTGTTGTAGGGAGGTTTGTGCATAAGGTCGCTAAGTTGCTAAACAGTGGATACACCGACACTGTGGAAGATGATCCTCCGACAAAAGGAATGCACTTTGCCAATGGTGATGAGTTTGGTTCATATTTTTACCTATATGCCTATAATCAAGGGTTTCAATTTTATATTAGGTCAAGCAAAATTTTGGATTGCTATTCGAGGAAAGGGGTAAAACGTTATGGTACGGGGAAAAGTGAACCTCGCTTCTACATGTATAAATGAGTCAGATTATGTTGCACAAGGGCGGCTAAACCGAGCAAAAAGAACGGTGTCATGAACGTTTCCTCATGTACGCAATACAAATGTGTCATAGAAGCAACGTTACTAAATGATTTCATCGTCATCAAGTAGGCTAGATTGGTGCACAAGCATGATAATCTCGATCCTACAAATAGCCGTCATATGGTCGGATACATGGTGTGAGATGAATATTTTAAGAGACGAGCTTTGATGAATGATGAAGTCGGTATCCCAATTGCTAAAAAATTTCACACCTTGGTCAGAGAAGTTGGTGGTCATGGCCAATTTACGTATCAATGAGCGTGATTTGAGAAACATGGTCAATCTAGAACGACGACATAGTAGAATTCAAGGTGATGCAAATGTTCTCGAAGAAAGATTTATTAAGTTGAAAAAAGTTGGTCCTGGCTTTTACTATTTCATCGAGACGGATGAAGAAGGCAAGTTGGTTAATGTGTTTTGGGCCGATGGACGTTGCAGGGCTATGGCAAAGGTATTTTCTGATACAGTTTCTTATGACGCTACGTTCCTTTGTAACAGGTAATTTGAAATATGACGATTTTATTCAAATTTTAATTGAATGAGTAAACATGCATTTCAGTAATTGAAATTAGTTTAATTGAAATAACAAGCCCTTAATCGAATTTGTGATGTGTCCAATTTATGTATGATTTGAGTCCCTATTTTAGCTTGGTTTTATTTGATTATTGTACTTTTATTAGTGTATTTGTCAGCTAATTTCGTGTTCTAGGTGTTTTGCTTGTGTTCATTGCATTTTGTAGGAAATGAAGCATTCGGTAGCTTTTTCCCGTCAAATTAGCAATCGCCAAGGTTCACGAAGCTAACGGAAACGAGACTTGACCACGGAGGAGCGTTTTGGGAAGAATTGGAAATCCCGAGCATAAAGAAACCAATTTTGGGGTAGTGTACAAGTAAAAGAAATGAAGCCCAAATAAAATTTTGGTTGGTGTACAAGTAAAAGAAATGAAGCTCAAATAAAGTTGAGAGAAAGCTTTGGATTCTCGAATTGCAATTAGTCGAGAAATTAAGAAGAGTTAAGACGAGTTCTTGGATTCCTTATGGCATTTAATCAAGGCTTTTAAGAAGAAAAATCGGATTCCGTCGTCCCCGATCGGGGTTGGGTGTCCCCGATCGGGGTGACCCCTATTTATGGAATTTATGTTTTACACCTCTAATTCCTATTTAAGGGGTGTTAAATCCGTCAATTAAGACACACTTCATACGCTTGAACACAAAGATTTCAGGTTTCAGAATAGTCTTTAGATTTCCTTTAGCTTTCCTTGTTGTTCTAAACAATTTCTTTTTAGCATTTCCAAGTTATAATACAAGTTTCTTTGCAAGTTATTTGGGTTTATTTGTGTTCTTCTTATTCAAGTTCCATTTTCAATGTTACGGTAATTTAATTTCTAGTACTTATTTTGTTAATTTTCTTTGCCATTTTTATTACTAGTTAGTTCGTTAATCCATCATTTGCTAGTCGTTATTCCGCCTATTTCATTTTTACATTGTTATCTCTATCATTCACTACTACAAAAACAGCCTACAACAATGACTATTAACCTTTGTTAAATCAAAACACGGGCGTTGTTGAAGCCTCCGTTGTTACAAGTTTTAACAACGGTTAAATATTTTTAAAAACCCGTAGTTGAAGCTTTAACAACGGTAAATAACCGTTGTTACTATAGGCCTCCGTTGTGAAAATATGTATCTGGCGCCAATTTGTTTTTGGTAGGAAATTAATAACAACGGGTGTTTTAGAAAATCGTTGTTATATGTATATATAACAACGGTTTTAATCTATATAACCGTTGTTATTGTTTTTATTTTTTTAAATTGTGAATTCATTAGTATCATATATACAATCCTGCATTAAACCATATATTTACATTACATTCAACAGCAGCAGTAGCATACAGCATACATCAACAACAACAGCAAATGCAACAACAACAGAGATGAAGCAACAACAATAACAGTAAGCAACAACATCAGATGAAGCAACA
>VHZZ01006213.1:32079-42676 GCA_009801015.1 Silene noctiflora | reverse complement strand
TAATCCAAACTATAAGGACTTAACAAACGATTAAGTGCATAGTGTACAGATAAATATAAACTACTTGTCATTATCAAAACATATATAAATATATATACTGAACAGATGTCAATCATTGCTTGAACAAACCTTCGTGTTTCCATCCAACACATCCTGTGCGCGGGCTTTCCTTTCACGTTCAAGCCGAATTTCCAACAAACGGTTTTGTAGCATAAGTTGAGCCATTTTCACATCTTGATTAACCATATGTAGTTTAGGGTTAGTTATGAGTAGGTTCTAAAATTGGGTTTGTATGAGTTAAAATGATGAAAGAGTTGTACTTAAATACAATCCTTAAATCAAATTTCCCTCCAGTTTTCCCCTCCACATTTTCCCTCCAAATTCACCACCAATTCCACGAAAAAAAACTACCCATAATAAAATCTCCTAAAAAACGGAAACCATATAATAAATTATATTCTAATAAAAAGATAAGATTTTAAAACAAAATAATTTTGACCCAAATCTAAGAAGAATAAAATAAATTATATTCTAATCAAATCATAATAATCACGAACAATTTAAGGAAATATTGATCAAATTATTTTAGGAATCTTATTTGTTACAATATTTCCTAAAATTAAGCTCATTTACAAAAATAAGAAAAATAAAATAATCAACCATAATAGAAACAATTATGGCCGAAAATTAGGGCTTCCAAATAGGAAAGTTTGACTTTTTATAAATTNGAAAATTAGGGCTTCCAAATAGGAAAGTTTGACTTTTTATAAATTAAGATTATAAAACAACTTATATAATGAAATGAAATTGGTTTGTAATCGTGTTGATACCCCTTGCTTAATTGGTTACGAGTATACTTGAAAACACTAACACTCTTCTAATGAATCGCGTGTTCGAGTCTTACTAACAACGGTTTTTTTCTTTTTATTTTTTACCTTCCTTTTTTCCCCTAATTTTACACTAACCTATGCAATTCACCAAAACATTGAATTAGGGTTCATCATTATTAGGGCTCATCATACGATTTCATGAATTCAATAAAATTAAATTAGGGTTCATCATTGTTGATAAAAAATCGTATTAAATTAGGCCCATCATCAATTGATTGATCGATTTATTGAATTATTACTAAATTAGAGTTAATCATTATTTTAACGAATTTATAAAAAAAACGAATTAAATTAGTCTATAATTTGCACGATTTCCGCTAATTCTATTAGGGATCATCAACTTTATTAATAGAATTGAATTATGGTTCATCAATTTCATTAACATGTTTGAATTAGGGTTAGGAAAATCGAATTCAATTAGGGGAAAAATATTTCACGATTATTTTGAACCCTAATTCAATTTTAAGATGAACCCTAATTGAATTTGGAATATTTAGACTAATTAGGAAAATTGATTTTAATTAATTAAAAATATAAAAAAACAAGTCGAGCATAAATGATGTTAGCTAATTAATTAGATTTTAATTTGAAATATTTAGGATAATTAGGAAATTTGATTTTAATTAATTACAATTGTTAAATGTGGAAAATAAAACAAATATACAAAATAACCATAAATGATGTTAACTAAGTCTAGTTAATAACTTAACTATATATTCAAAATGACTAAACTAACCCTAAATTAATTAAATCTAACTAACCGTGGTTTGCCACGTGTCAAATAGCTATTGGTTTGTGTATGAAATTTGCATACACAATGTGTATGTGTAGCCTTTTCGCATATACAACTTTTTAAAAATTATTACTTCCTTTTATAATTTTTTTTTAAACTTACTACCTTTAATTAGCCTAGCTTTAATATTTGATACCAAAACTAGTCTCAGGGGAATCAATAAGGAATATTCCGACTTGTTTGAATTTTTGCCTTCAAATGTTGTTTTCTCTTGAGAGAATACCCCTCTCCCTATTTTCTTATATCCATTGTTCATTCATCATCTATGTTAGTTTGTCTCCCTCTCTCTCAATCCCCCATTAATTTAGCATTATTTCTTTTAATCTCTTTTTCCTAATGCTCTGTTTTTCTTACCCATAAGTCCATAACTTTCAAGCATCTCAAGAGATAGTCTTCATTAATCTGTAATTAATAACCATCAAGCATCTCAAGACAATAATCTAACACAGACGAAATTAAACCCTAGAAATTCAATAAATTGACAGATAATTAACAGTAACTTAAGGAAAAATTAGAGTAAAAGAAATAAAAAACCTTCTTAATACTGGAGATGATGAATTAAAATTGACGGTGGTGATTAGATGAGACCATAATATGCATAAGATTTTGATTAACAAGTTGAATGAAAAGGTAAAACAGGGTAAAAAGGGGGTTTGCTAAATGCAATTTTTTTTGTATGATTGCTAGATGCAAATTAACACACTAAGATTAGTACAATAAGTAGGCACGTAAAAAGGGTAAATATAATAACTTAAGGGTAAACTGGTTCATTCGCATCATATTTCATCGGAAAAGTTCTTTGCTACCAAAATTTAAAATTTGTCTATTTAAACTTTAAAGGTGGTAACTTTTGAAAAAAATTGTAAAAGGGAGTACTTTTAAAAAAGTTGTATATATAAATGGGAGTTTTTGAATTTAGTAATAGTTACAGTTTTTAAGGTTTGCCCTTCTTAGACCATGTTTATCAGTTGTTCATGTAGCCCTACTTAGACCTAGTTCCTGCATTAAAATACTAATATATATTTCTTAACCTACTTACAAGACCTAGTTCCCGATTTTGTTATTTTATCAAGCCCTAGTTAGATCGGGTTCCTGATTTTTTAATATCATATATTTTTATTATATTCCTACTTCATAATTTTATTTTGATAATAGTTATAAATGTATTTACGATTAATATAAATTAAGTTTTCTTGAAAAAAAATACAAAAAAGAAACATGATTTTAATACATTACATGTGAAATATAGTCGGTCGCAAAGAAACACTGTACCACTTAAACATAAATACCCCGTTTAGAAACAATAAAATCTCTGAAGACGGATATATCCCTATCTATGCAAATGGTCATTGTTTGACATGTCTTAAACATAAGACGGATACTTCTGTGTTAAACGAGAATTTGTGGTTTAGAAATGTATTTTGTCATTGTGTGTGTAAGCAATATTAGCTCCTGCAAAATACAAGTCTTGTAGTGCAATTGAGCCTTTAATGATTATGTGGCAAGAAATGATTGGTGGTCATATTTTCCATATCAATTTGCATGTAGTTCCTGAAGCCGTTTAAGGAGGTACAGTTCTTGGACCACATTTCTGCAAAGTAGTTCTAGGTTTTACATATCATTTTTTTTCTTTTTGGTTTTTTTGTCCTTATTCAAGACCTAAACCTACTTAACCCAACCAATAAACGTAGTCTTATGCAAAAAAACAAGTAATTCTAATTACTTTATTTTATTCTCGTTGTTTCTCATGTGTTATGAGAAAAGTAAATTACACTCTTTGTTTCATATTATAAGTAATTGCTTTATTTTATTCTCTTTGTTTCATGTGTTATGAGAAAAGTAAATTACACTCTTTGATTCATAGAAGTATTATACAACTCATTTTAGAGAAAATAAAATTATACTCTCTTTGTTTCATATTATAAGTCATTTTTGAGAAAAGTAAATTTTTTATTTTATTTATCGTTTTGTATTTCCCTATGTGTTATGAGACAATTAATTAATGAAGCGTGTAAAATACAAGACAATTAGGCACACTCATTTGATTGGTGTAAAATGCTTATTTTCTATTTTCAAAGATCGATAATTATACATAAATGATGGTTTAACTTTTCCAAAGTTTTTTAATTTATGTGCAATATGATAACACAATAAAGCAATTGTAATGTTAGTTCTTAGTCTTGGAGATGTCAATAATAAGAACTTTGAATTAAATTAATAAGAAAAACAAATTAGTAATGGGTCCTAATTAAGAACAAAATAAAAACTTCTTCCATTGTGGTTAAAAGTTCTTAAATGTAAGAGTTGGGGAAAAATGAGTTGGCACTTTCGTTTTTACAGTTATTAAGGTCGATTTCACTAACTATCACATGATAGGATTAAAATAACGAAAGTTGCATTCACACACACACACATTCCGACCCATTATCGATTAGTAGATGTCGCAAACATGAGTGAGCGGGTTGGTTGTTTAATTAAAGAACCCCCCTTAATACGTATCCTCACCCTTACGCGAATCTCATGGATATTTGACGATTGTATCCAATTCTAGATAAAGAGTGTTAAAGAGAGGAAATCTGCATCTTTGGTGCTCGTGTTATATTTTGCCTTTTACTTTGGCTGACATAGATATAAAGTTGATTCTAACGTTTTCCAACTTTTCCAAATAATTTGTTGGCAACTCCTAATTGGAAGCCTGTTTCAAAAATTTCATCGGATTCGAGCTTTACAAATCGGTATCAAACACACGACATGTCTAACTATGTTTCTATTTCCGGATGAAGGGATGTGGCTTTGTGCGCGAGTGTCGTTGCGTACGGGTGCGCGCACTAGTGGCAATGGATCGGATGAAGCCTCATTCATCATCCATCCATTTTTTTTAAAATTTCATCCAACTCATCCGTCACCCGTGCAACTTATCATCTGTCATTCATCCATCCATCATTCGTGGATAAAACGGGTGGATCGGATGATAAGATGGTGATTGCAAATATATATGTTGAAAGCTAAAAAAATGATGACTTTTTATCCCAAAAAAATAAAGTTAGATAATTATTTTGGTCTATCTTTTTAGTGTAACATATTGAAATGTTATATTTTAACAATGTACAACATATAAATTTTATAAAATAAGTTAATAAAATTGGGTGGTGGATGGATGACGGGGGAAATTTCTTCATCCAACTCATCATCCATCAGTCATCTGTTTCATCCATCATCCACACGTCATCCATTTAGGTCAAGTTTTTATCGGTTATTTAGGATCGGGTTTATTGGATTTTGACCAGGTGCGGGTGAAGTTGACATTTCTAAAGGCAAGGTCCAAAACATGTTAAAAAGAATGTTACGCTTTTTACTTGCGGCTTCAGTTTGTACATTACGAACAACAACAAAATGATTTTGGGCAGCATTTGGGATACTTGCGTAAAGGAATGCCCTTGGAAAAGTCAACAACAACACTTGGTAAACACAATCGTCCAGAGCGCGTTAATATCAGAAGAAAAAAGAGGAGAAATACCAGATACAATCGCTAAAACGAATGAGAATGTTATCGATGGGAGTTGTACATGAATAAATAAATAAAATACCAACTAATTGTTGAAAATGCACAACCATTTTCCACATTCTGAATTCAGTATCCCAGTTATTTCAATGACACCCTTACGCCCCTCCTTACCCTTCCCTTGGTTAAAAAGAGCCCTCCCCTCCCTTATTTCCAACTTTTAACCTGCATCTGACCTTACCACTACACCTCGCCACCACAAAGCCCAATTGCTCAACTTTACATGCCACTGTACCCCCAACTCCTCTCAAATGCCCTCTCAATCCGCCGCTAACCCCCCCCCCCCCCCACAATCAACCTTAATACAGATCACACTCATACTCCGAACCCTCATCCACCCTCATATGTAATAACTTGTCTCTCTAGCAACATCGTTAGACCTAAACTAAATATTCAAAACTAGGCATAATTACCCTCATTCATGTCTTCCTGACATTACAAAACATAATCTCATTGACTCTCGTGGGCGTGATACAATAGTTTTCGAGTATGACACTAATCTATAGGACAACCATACTTAGACTTTCGTCCCTCCAACCTATCCTACAATGTCATCAGATTAAAGTGGATTTATAGAGTCAAATAGAAATCCCATTACACTATCAACAAATACGAGGCACGTCTTATTGACCACGATATTAATCAGCGCGTCGACGTCAGTTACACTGACACCTTTATTCTATTAGTCAAACCTACAACAATACCTATTCCTTTTTATCTTGCTCTTATTAATGGTTGGTGCTCACCAAATTGATATTAATAATGCCTTCCTCCAAGGTTCACGAACCAATACTGTAACACCCCCATTTAAGTAGGAACCTTTAGCCAGACATTCTCAATTAAATAGGACTGTTACCATCTCAGTTTCATGAGGTAATGATAATCAAATAAAACAAACCAAGTACTTTATACATAATTTGCTTCTTAAAGAATAAACTGTCTCGACCTCTTTACAGAATCCTTACTCCAATTGGCTAAGAAATAAATACAACTAAACTTTAAAACGAACTAGTATGAGCATGAATTAAGGTGACAACCAAATGCGGCAACTCTAGACTCGGTATCAAAACGTCGTACGCCCCTATCCCGTGCACAACAACATACAACTACTACCTGAACCTGCTTATCTGTAATACCCTGTAGTTCCTAAGGCTGACACTCGATCGAGTAGACAGAGTACTCGACCGAGTGAGGGACCGAGTAACATCTGCTTAATCGTGAAAGTTTCTAATGTTGGGTCACTCAACCGAGTGGAGCTCACTCTATCGAGTGAACCAAGCACTCGACCGAGTGACCTGACGCTAACATGAGAATCGCGTGTAAGCTTGTTAAGAGGACCTTATCTTTTAAACCCTTTTTCAGATCTCTTTCTCCTCATTTCTCTCTAATCCTTATTCTCTTATCACCCAAAAATCCTCCATAACCTTATCCCTCAAGATCTCACCTCACCTTTGAAGATTTACATTCAAGTTTCATCCTTTTTTATTTGTTTACATTTTTAAGTTAATATTTATCCTTTTTTCTTTACTTATTTTGTTAGTAAACCCTACTTTTTGGGAGAGTTATCTTATAAGAAGTTAATTAGGGTCTTGGTTAGTTATGGGGTTATTTAAGGGTTGATTAGTATTGTAATACCCCGTATTTTATAATTATATATTTTATATTGTTGTACGACTTATGTTTGAGACGAAATAATAAAATAATAATGATAACGATAATTATACATAATACGTATATATGTATATATACTTCTACCTACCATTCTAACCTTATATATACCCCAATCCACCATACTACCTTATCTTATCCACTTACTACTTCATTTTCCACCACACATTGAGAAAAGAGAAAGAGAGAAAAAGAGAGAAAAAGAGATAAGAGAACAAAACAGAGAAATGAGCATTTGTCCCTCCGCCTTGTGGTAAGACCGTCTTATACTAGTTTACATATTATTTAATTTACACCGTTGACCCGCCTCGGCCTTAACAGCACTTTAAACATACAAGCATACATTATAGTCCCGATCAACTTAAGCGTATGATAAGATAGATGAACTATTGCATGTGATAAGCATGTGAAATCAACAAGGATCAAGGGCATGTGAAACATTCATATAAGATAATCCGACTAAATCATTAAAAATGAAGTCACGACTACAAACCAATATAGATGTCACATAACATGGATAGCAAGAGGTCAACAACGTAGCACAAATGAATGAAACCCGTAGCCATTACTTTGGAAATATTTTAGAAAAAAATGCACGGGACGTGGTTATTAATGTCACATGCGTACTTATGGCTTGCATCTCACCATAAATACGGATGGGAACATCAATCCCTACAATCATATCACAACTAAAGGCTTGCATCTCACCTTTAGTGTCCGATAGGATCAAGGCAACCATAACCATACGGGTGTCCGGCTCAAAGGTTACCTTTAAAACATGTCCAAGACACCGCGCATAATCATACAAGTGTCCGGCTCAGAGGTTACCTTTAAAACATGTTCGAGACACAAACAATGTTCGAGACACAAACAAATAAACATGAGTACGCATTCATAGTTAAAGATTGTCCATAAACAACACCATAAAAGACTCTACACCACACTTAGACATTAACACAACCCTTGGTAGGACGACTAGCTAGTTACGTCCTAGCCTAAGACCTGGATCCAGACTCTCGGAAGGTAAACTCCTTATCCGATTCGACATGCGGTACACTTGTCCGCACCTAAGACTCGACAATCACAATTCGAGCACCACAATCGCTTAACTTACGAAAGTGGCGAAAGATCTAAGGTAGAAGTCAAGCATAGAGGTAGATATATGACAAATCCTTACGGATACGTCTCCAACAAATGGTTACATGTGATAACTCATATACAAACAATATATGACATTTCATGTGAATAAAGCGTAGACAAATCATACATACACCATTCATAAAACATATGAGTGAATAAGGGAAGAAATAGAGAAACAGGGGCTCCCAGCCGGTCCAGAGAACCGGATGTCGGCCCACCGGCTGGGCATAAGGCCACAACCAGAAAATTGCAAAAGAAGATCATAATGTTCCCAGCCGGCAGTGGCACCGACTGCCGGCCCACCGGTTGAGGCAACAAGCATTTTATCAAAAACAATATAGGGGATCTCCCGACCGGTTGACCGGCTGAGACAACAGCTCAATAAAAATTCAATCAAAACTTGCAGAGACTCCCAGCCGACAGTGGCACCGGCTGCCGGCCCACCGGCTAGGACACACTACACCTAAAAAATGACAGATTTGATACAGAAACTCCCCAGCCGGGTGAACCACTGGCGGTCGGTCCACCGGCTGGGGGCCACTGTGCACGCAAATCAGCCAACGTCACAACAACATGATTTCTACATGGATTTCTAGCATGCTTATGAAACGGAAAACACGTATGGAACGTAAAAACAGTATGCTAGAAATCATGTTTACATATATTGAAAATTCCATGAGGCAAGCGAATATAAACATATAACATGATAAAGATGGTGTATTTGGCAACACTGACATGTAAATCAACCAATTATTCACCCATCACATAAGATGAAAACAATAGACCGTGAATTAACCAAGAAACATGTTAAAACATGTAAATTTATGAACTTTAACTTATAAAGGCCAAAATTAACACAATTAAACACATAAACCAAGTGTAATGTCGAGTAACCTATCAAACGTTACCTTTTTCTTCCTTAGTCTTCAAGAGGGTCCTCAATAATATGGTCACCTTCCTCCGGGTCTTCCAAATCTTCACCTAAACATAAGAATTAGAAGGATAAATGAAGAATTCACCCTTATGGGGGAAAATAAGTAAGGAAAGAGAAAGATGGTTCCTTTCTTACTTACAAAGAAGGAGAATGAGAAGAGGAGAAGAATGGTGCAAATTTCGCTTGAATTGGTTAAGAAATGAGTGAGTTATGGTGGTGGTTTTAAGCTTGAAGGAAAATGGTGACAATAATGGTGGATGTTTGTAATGTGTATGCTGAAAAGTTGGAGGTAGAAGGAGATATTATGAGGGTTTTAGGGTGTATATGGTAGTATATGGGTCCATTAACATATCTAGGCCCAAAACAACTCGAAATGAGTCGGAAATGACTTAAAATACGTCTTAAGACTACTATACACTCAAGACGGACAATAATATTATATTTACAAGTTTTACGCTCAAAAATATATTTTTACCCAAAAATAAAATTTAAATATAATTTTTTTTAATTAAATTATTTAATTACTTTTAAGACCGTAAATGAAAATTGCAGGCGTTACAATAAAGGTTTGAAGTTTGAGGAAACTAAGCTCAACAATGGTGATGTTTTGTGAGTGGGGTTTGATGAGAAAAATGAGAGGGAGAAGGAGGGTTTTTGAGGGTTTTGAGTAAAAATGATTGGTATATGGGTCCAATTCAAGTCTAGGTCCAAAACAACTCAACTTGAGTCGAAAATGGCTTAAAATACGTCTTAAGGGTATTATACACTCAAGACGGAACATAATATTACATTTATAAATATTACGATACAATATATATATATATATATATTACCCAAAATATGATTTAAACCTAATAAATTTTAATTAAATTACTTTTAAAATCGTTTATAAAATTTACGGGTGTTACATGAGGGAGAGACTTGATGTGTCTATTTTATATACAATTTATCCCCTTAATTACTCAGTTTTATTTGTTATTTGCACTTTTATTAGTGTTTTATTAAGCTAATCCCGTGTTCTAGATATGTTGCTTGTGCTTAGTATATTTTGTAGGAAATGTAGCTTTCGATAGCTATTTCCCGTCAAAGTTGCAAGTATTGAGTTCACGAGGCTAAGTGGAAACTGGGTTGGATCATGTTTGATCATGCAAGCAAGAAATGTTAGAAATGATCATCATATGGTGGAAGTATGGCCCAAAATGCAAAGTATATAACAAATGTAAACAAATGAGAAGAGAAGCCCAAGAATGAAGTCCAATTAATCATGTGGAGTTTCATGCTTAGGATTCTACAAAGATTACACATTTTGCAATAAGTCGGACGATTAAAGGGTACTTAAGGCGTAACATTGGATTCCCCAAGGATTAAAGGCCATAAATCATAATTCACGCGTCCCCGATCGGGGTGGCTTGTTCCCGATCGGGGAGACCCATTCCATGCTCATTTAAGTTTCATCCTTAGATTACTGATGTGTGCATTTAGTATAGACTTTACGGTCCATTTTAGCACACATTTCCGTATCGTTTTAGTGGTTTATTATCACTTTACGCCCCGAATATGCTACTTTGTACTTTYATTGTCGTTTTGTAGGTACAAGCTGAGAAGTAGCG
>VHZZ01006211.1:49081-59619 GCA_009801015.1 Silene noctiflora | reverse complement strand
CAATGTGGGACAATTCTATTATTTATATGTAATATATTCACCACATCTACATAAGTTTTCAATGTGGGACAAATAACATGTTACGAACTACACTATCTTTTATCATAATTAAAATTTGMGAAAATAATAATGCTTCGTTCATAGCATTGAATTGTTTACGTTTCTATTTTACCTCGTTCCCCTGACTGTTTACGTTTCTACATATGGATATTTTTGATCAATTAAATGACYCATATACCATTATCTACTTTTATACCTTTAGGTGGGTGGGTGCCAAAATATGAGGGGCTTACATGAAAATAGTTGTGTAAGTAAACATATGAAAAGTAGAGATATCTCATTTTCAAGGAATCTAAATATCTAAGTTTCTAAATGTTTTGCATTATATTTTTTTGTTAGATTGATAATAAAAAAATTCTTTTATGTAAAATACAGCTTTCATATTAAAAATATTACATAGCATCTTTGTCATAATCTTGAAAAATCTTATAATATACTTTTCTAAAACTAAAAAAGACGATGTGGACGCTCTAATATCGCTCGAAAAAAGTCTCTTTTAATAATATATATAGATATATAAGATAATCAAATGTTAAAATATTTAGAAATGAAAATGTACTTTGGAATTTTGGAAGTTGTAAGGTAATCTTATTTCTTTGAAAAAAATGAAAATATGATGACTTCTTCACCTCATGATTAAAGTTAAATTTTATATTAGATATTTTATGATAATATATTGTAAATTATTGTATTTAAATACTACTTATGGTCATTTTACATAGTAATCATCTTCGTTAAATCATCGACTCATTTTCTGACTTTCTCAAACAAACAAATTCTAAGACGTTAAATAAGTCTTGTACTAGATCAATTTCTAAATTTTTTTACTTTCTCAAACTAACGAATTCTAGGTTTTGAAAGTGTAGATTAATTTGTAACTATCATCTTTTATTGGTTTTCAAAGTTAGGTATTGTGAGCCATAAGAACTTTCAACTCTTAAGTAAGTGATTGAATTTCGATTCTTAATTAAACTTGAAAAGATTTATCCATTATATTACCTTCACTATTCGAAGGACACTACCCCAACTGCAGAGGATAATAAAAAGAACGATTAACAATTATAGATTATGAGAACGATTAACAATTATAGATTATAAATAAATATCTTTTATTAAGACACGGGTTAGAAAAACCGAAAAACCTTAAATAAAGAAACAAGTGGAAGATAGAGAAAAGAGAAAGGGCGAGGAGGAAGGTGGTGGTGGCATGTCCTTGTCGAAAGTCATAAATAGTGTTAACATAAACACAAGGTCTTCATCTTCTTCACCTTCTTCATCTTCATCTTCTTCCCCCTCTACTCCACACCACACCGCCATTGTAGCAACACCTTCAAATAACCCATAACAGTACTCGTTGAACAAAACTCCAAGGAAGAAAGAAATGTACACAACTGAAATAGGGCAAGTTGTAGGAGGAGTCGGAGAAGCAGCGGCATGTGTTGTTTTGACTTCAGATCCAAAACCAAGACTTCGTTGGACTTCTGAACTCCATGACCGTTTTGTTGATGCTGTTGCCCACCTTGGCGGCCCTCAAAGTTCGTCTCTTTCTTTCTTCTTTTTCTTATTGTTAATTAATTGTGTCAAGATTACAGCTTTATTGTCTTTTTTAGGGGGTGAATAATTGTGGGAATTTTGCTTAGTTTCTAATTTTGATGGAAACCCATTTTAATTGTTTATCTGCATTTTGCTACATGTCTGCTCAATTATGTGCCTTTCATTCAATTAGATTAAGATATGTTTCGATACTGTATTTAGTGGCGGAACAAGTATTCGGAGTTTAGAGCGGGGACCTGAAATGTAGATTGAAAATATTGGGGGTGGATATATGTAGAAAGGGTGAAATTTGTATATATCATTGTTTGGTGGGCCTTGAGGGCAACCCGACTAGCTCGCTTGCTCCGCCACTGATTATGTGCTTCGCTACTAAATGTTACATTGGTTTTGACTTCAAGTTGCCAAATTTGTAGATTGATTGTTAAGGTGTTTATGTTGTTTGAGTGAATTTTTGGGTAACGAGTAAGGTTGCTTATATTCGATCTCATTACCTCACCATTAACGGGGCTCCTGTAGCATAGGAGTAATGATTTTTTGTTGGTGTAGTAGTATGGTTTTAGAGGTTCGTACAAACTAGGTATATGAGCTGAATATAGCCTAGGTTTTCCTAATTGTTTTTAGATTGGCAATGGGTTACATTCTGTAATTTGTGTCTGATTTTAATGGATAAATAGGTTCGTTCAATTACCATCAAGCTTTCAGCAGTTTGTATTTGGCCTGTTCTTCATATCTGTCCAATTAGTCAAGTTAGACGCTCACTTGCTAACTTCTCAATTGCTTCAAGACGTTGCATTAATTAAACGACTACAAGATTAATTACATGCTTTGTAGTCGTCTGTTCATTGAGGTCTTCAGAATTAAGAGCGTGCTTTGGTGAATGCTGTCCAAGAATATCCGTTGTAGGCGCTTTCGTGGAGCATTTAAATATTCCTATAGATAGAATTGATATTGTCTTGGCTTCTTTGTGCTTAATGTAATGAGTGTTTACTTTATTCTGCTCTTGATGACACTGAATGGCCAATATGTTCTATCCTTTTTTTGCTTTGCAGAGGCAACGCCAAAGACCATTTTGCGAACAATGGGGGTTAAAGGTCTGACGTTGTATCATTTGAAATCACATCTACAGGTATTTTCTGTGCATTTTGCACTACATGCCTTCTATGATTTATTTATGGCCTTATGGGGAGATGTGGTCTTTTCTGTGAACGTACTCTCCAGTCTCCTGTTTTCACTGATATCCTCGGCATCAAAGGTTTCCAATAGTTGCCAGCTGCATTTGTATTATCTCGCTCTTCGAAAATTTCTTACCTTTTTCGAGTATTCTATAACGAGCATTGGCTTTATTTGTATAGACTATTTATTGTGTTTGCCTTTGTTTGCCATTTCTTATACTAAGTATATTTCAATTGCCATTACAGTCTCAAATGACGATTCATTTTAGCTGAACCCAAATGATATTGAGATTAAGGCTCTGTCGTGTTGCCATTGTATTCTATAACGAGTGTTTTTAAGCTGTTTTGTCAATGTTTTTGATCAAAAATGCTCGCTGCTGTGTCCATGTGTTTCATCTCTGGCTATCATTGCAGAAATATAGGATAGGGAAGCTAGCATGCAAGGATGCAGCTGATAGTTCAAAGGATGGTATGACCTCGGACTTTTCTTGTAAATAGAACTTTCAAATAGATAGGCCTCCTAGATGTATTGTATTATGTGCTCAGAAATCCCATTATACCTTATACATCGTGGTATATATCATTCAGTGTATTTCAGTACTTTATCTTTTTTAATTGTTTCATTCAAGGATGAATGAACCATATCTTTATGATATGTACTCTCTCCATACCACTTGTCATTTACTGAGATCTGCTATTTGTTCCTACAAAATCATTTTTCCTTAAATGATGAGAGAAAGTAATCTAAAGGGCTCTCAGTCACGCTTTCAGATATGTGTGGACCGCTTTTCCAAACCCAGAACATGGACATGCATTCTTCATTGCCTTTTACTCGATTATACTCGTTAGGTTTAGAATGCTTAAATTCGTGAAATAAATGTTGATATAAATATCCAAGTTTTATAATTTGAGGTTCTCACTTCTCAGTTTATGTCATTGTTTTATTCTCTTTTTCCCCTCCCATGGTGAATGTAGCTTCTTGTAAGGCAGAAAGCCATGACACCGATTCGTCAACATCATCTTCGAGAATGAAAGCCCAAGATTTGAACGAGTATGTGATATTTTTAATTTATTGTGCCTTTCTGATACGCACATCTGGCTTGTTTATGCTAAAATTTGTATGCTTTATTTGTAATCTTTAACAGTGGCTATCAAGTCACAGAGGCATTGCGAGTTCAAATGGAAATTCAAAGACGGTTGCATGAACAATTGGAGGTTAATGCCATTTTTGCCCTTTTCTGATACAAAAATGTGTCTTGTGCCTTTTGTTTGACGTATTAGGCATCATGTCATTGTTACAATTTACAAAGTCAGGGTTTCACAACAGATGAACACCGTTGATTACATATACTCTGCTTTATTTCAAATTTTTAGGGACTTTACTTCTTCGCATGCATGCTGTAATTCAGATTTCAGAATCATCTTCCATTTTTGGTGGCACTTGTTATTTTCAGCTATGTGCCAATTTCAAATCTTTCGTCTATTAATATTTCTACTTGCGAGTATGCGTCATTAATTTAAACTATCAGAGTGGACTTTATTTTTCACTTTCAATATTTTTTGGTTTTGGATTTCAATGGAATAGAAACAAATTGGCTCACGATTTTTTTAGTAACAGCAGTTTGATGCAATTCACGACACAATTTCTAGTATGGCCATCCAGAGAGGCAGAGACAACAACTTTGTTTTGTTAAAAATAGGAGGAGCCTTGGGGGAATTGGATTGATGTTTATGTGACGAGTACTCAACTTCGATTTTTACCTGATTCTAGGTCCCGCGCCATCTTCAGCTTCGTATGGAAGCTCAAAACAAGTATTTGCACTCCCTGGTTGAGAAAGCCTGTAAAGCACTAAGTGAACAAGCAGCAGTTTCATTTGGGCTTGAAGCGGCACATGAAGAGCTTTCTGAGCTAGCCAACAGAATCTCTGCCAGTGAATCCAGTGGGTTGGTTCTGCCAGTTACCATAAAAATGCCGTATTTCTCAGAATTAACTCCAGTTCAAGAGAGCAAAACAACTACTCCTATGGTAGGTGCATGGATTAGCGATTGCTCGGTCGACAGCTGTTTGACTTCAATGGAAAGTCCGGTTTCTCCACTCGGTGCAAAAAGACCAAGTCCCGTGTTTGGGTACGGGGATATATTACCTTCAGACTGCAGCACGGAACAAGAGGTAGGGTGGATTATGGCTAATATCTAGTCGAGGAAATTGTTGGAATATGGAGCCGCTTCTGTTTTCCCGCTTTTATTCAGTTCAAAGATTGATTGCTAATGTCCCTCTTATTCAAGGTCTGTAATGTGTATATTCCCAAAGCTAAACAAAACCCTCTGAAAATGGTTAGTAATTCCTAACCAGATTCCTAACTCCATTGTGAAGCCTTAACATCTAATTTTGCTACTTGTTTTCTATCTTGCAAGCTCTATGCAAAGGTCCTTCATGCTTATTTATGTATCTATGTACTTATTTTCATCTACGTTGCAAGGTGTACTCGATGGATTCTTTGCATATTGATCCGCAATCCGTTTCAGTGTTGCACGTTTTCCGGATTTTTTTGATTCTAGCATACTTCGATACAGGTTTGATGTTCTCTCGCGAATAACGTGCACAATCAAGTCACTCTCTTTGTGAAATATTGGAAAACAATAAATTATCCAATTTGTATATCATTATTTGATATGTTGTGCTCCCTTTCTTTTATTGAATGTATGTTGCCCTGGTAATTGAGATTCAAAGCACACGCACACGCGTTCTTTTCCGACTTGTGTCTCACAAACACCCGACTACAAAAGCTTACATTCTTGTCGCGAGAAAAGGTAAGATTATACGTCATGTCTGGCTCAAATAAGTGAACCTGACACTATGGTACGCCAAGAATTTTAGTTTCACACGGGTTGTAACTTTGGATGCGCCCGTGGATACATTAGTATTATTTCCGATGAAGCTGTTCGAGATGCAGAACTTTGCTTCAGACAGTTTTGTACGAGACGATTTCATAGGTGACGATGAGATCAACCAAATTCATTATGTATCTCACATTTTATTACGCGGTCAAAGGATCTCCTATGAATGATTGTCCTATAGTATTGGAGAGTTGAAAGTCAGACTTACGATCCTCGTTGTCTTAAATAGTGGTTTCAAAATCTGGATCCTGAAATCGGTTATGATCATCTGAGTAACTAGTAATCATGCTATAAAATGGCTGATACCACCTCAAAGGATCAAGTGTTGTCGCGATGAATCTTTATTTGATGTTCTTCAAGAGGTGCCACGGCCTTCTTTCCCCCTTGTTAATTCTTACAACACTTAATTGTGAGGCGCATAGACAGTACATGAAGTTGATTCAAGTTTTTGTCAATATAGGATTCGAGATTTATTAAAAGAGTCATGACTGTAATCGGTTTTAGTCTTATTCTTGGAATCAGTCATCATTACCCAGATCTCATTTGTTACAGCATACTGCAGCCCACACTGCCACAGCGCTCACCGGGACTGTCAAAACTTTTACCAAACCGTCGGTAGCATCGTGACACAGATTTAATACAATGTTCAGGAGACTTTTCTGAAAAGAGAAGATGGGTAGCTGGCTAGCTGCTTTTAGTTACAAGTTTTGCGTTTCTATTAGGAAAGAACGACGACCCTACTAGAGATACATATGCTTGCTATGTACTCCAGAATTTCAAGAATCAAAGAGGAAAAGTAGAGGACTTAATTCTCTTTTTTTTTTTTTTTTTTTTTTTTTTTTTTTTTTTATCCTTAACTTCTTTCCATCTTAAGAGTATAATCTTATAAGTTATCCTTCACATTGTCTTTGCTAGTCTCTCTTGCTCTAACTCGAGGTGACAGGCATGGAAGAATCAACTTCATTTTCTGGTAAAGCTATTTTCTTTCTCCATGCGCACTTTGTTCATGTAGTACTACCATTGAGTTCTAAGGCTTATTGTCGCAAGTACGAGTTGCTGCTACCTTAGCCAAAGGCTTTGTTCATGACCGATGGGTATGTGTGGGACAGAATGCCCAGTTCAGCTTTTATAAGAAAAACCGTTAGGTTTTGGCAACATGTAGTGTCAGGGTGTCGAATATTTAAGGTAATAATGTAATATAAATACTAAGTAGGTTGAATCATGCTAAATAAAGGGTTTCTAAGTTTCTTGATTGCCTCCTTTTATGTTAATGTAGCAAACTCAAATTAGTTCTACTCGAACTGTCATACCTTGAACACAGTGGCGGAGCCAGGATTTGAGTTCAGGGGGGGCGGAAATTTTTAGGGGGGCGGATGGTTAATAATATAAGGAACACTCGGAAAAAATTCGAAAAATTTAACTAAAAACTTCGAAAAACTCAACCGCCAGGGGGGGCGGCCGCCCCTGCTAGCCCCCCCCCCCCCCCCCCCCCCCCCCCCCCCCCCTAGCTCCACCACTGCTTGAACACCTATGCAAGGTTGCGTATATTTAATTCTCCTTGCGTAAACATATAAGGGGTTAGTTGAATTGCTTGGTAATGTTGTTGTTTAGTTGTATTATTTGAGCTTTACTGTAGTTGATTCCTTGTCATTTGTTGAAGCAAAATCTCATCCCTGCCCTGCTATGAAAACCCTAGCTGATAAAGTTGGCAGCATTCTTTGTGGCTGTCATAATGCAAACAAATACAAGAGGTTGGATTCAAAGCTCGAGAAGAAAATGATTGAAGCTCGACAAAGTCTCTCAAGGCATGCAAGTTTCAGAACAATTAACAGTATAATCATGAAGTTTCCTCAGTTGAGAGAGCAAGTCCAGAACCTCAGAGAATTATTTTTGCAGTATGGTGAGTTAACACTAGACCTGACAAAGGGTTTATTTGGATCGGATACAAGAGATGTCATTTCAGGGTACCCTATGCACGCTGAGTTAAATCGAATTGGATCATTCAGGGTCAAATCTTTTTCGGGTATCTCGTTTGGGTCATTTTTAGATATGAGTCAACTTAAGTTGGGTCATGTGGCTATGGCCTATGGATCGAGTTTTTCGTGTGGGAGTCATAGTTTCGGGTTTTTTTTTATTAAGGCTTTAGGCATTTGCCCTGTAGATAAACTTAGGAGTGTTTTCGAGTTAGAATTTCGAGACATTTCCAGGTCCTGGTCGCTGTTTGGATAATTCAATGAGACAATGACTTCTTTGTTTAGTTATATACATCTTACTCTTGTTTTTCAGATGAAGACCATAACGGATTCCTTGACCGAGAGGAGCTTAAAAAGTGCCTGAAGGACTTGGAAGCCAATATCACAACCAAGGATTTCGATGATGTTTTGTATTCCTGTGATACTGATGGGAACGGACTGATACAATTTCATGAGTTCATTGTTTTCCTCTGTCTCATTTACCTGCTGGCTAGACCTTCTACCAGCTCTTTCGACACTGTATGCAATCTAAAACTCTTACACCAATTCAATCCATATATACTTGGTTTTATGGGTCCTCTGGAAAGATATCTATATGTATTCAACATAGCAATAAGGAATAGTATGTGAGAGCTTTTAGAATAGACAGACAAACTTATCATTTGGGCCGACAACTGCTCAATTCTTGTATGTTTGGGTGTGCTATTGCCAGGTCAGTTTAGGGTGTTGGGTACTGGGGTAGTAAAGCTTAGGTTAAGCCGGTCAAATCGGATTTCAGTTACATTCAGGTTATTCAGTTCGAATAATGGTCAAGTCATTCTAGTCGGTTCAGTTTTGACATATATATTTCGAAGCACTCGGGCAATATTGTTTTTGTCGTTCTGGACTGATATCATTCAGTGTTTGTTAGCCATCCAACGAATTTGGAATATATTGAAGGTATCAAGGATGGGATCGGTGGAGCTAGAAGCAACCTTTGAAGCAGTCCTACAAGCATTCTTCTGTATGGACAAAAATTGCGACGGAAAACTGAACAAAAGTGACATGATCATGTCACTGACTGATGCCCCTTGTGAAAAATCACCAGCTCATGTCACCGAGTCTAGATTTAGTAAGTTGTTTAAAATCACTGTTTTTTTTTGTCGTACGTCTAGGTTTGGCTTACATTGACCCTATCCAAACCCAACCTGAAAGTGCAAACTGGAGAAGACCAAATTCGAATATGACACGATTGACTTGGCATGTAACATGGACTGAAATAACATAAAATCACAACTGGCCCATACACAAACGAAACTAACACCTACTCAAAAATGACCTGAACTCGTAATAGCCGACAATATCCCATCTAGATGACCAATTTGTCGAGTCTACCTATGTTGAACTGGGAATGAACTTTGTGCAGAGGAGATGGACAAGGATAAAGATGGGAATGTGAGTTTCAGAGAATTCTTGTTTGCATTAACAAGCTGGCTCGGAATCGACTCTGATGAAGAAATTCCTGTTACTGGAGCTTGAGTGTTGGACTGTAACAACATGACAGATTTGTTATTAAAAAGCTTATAGCTGCCCTCCAAATACAATGTACGGAGAATCAAGTTGTATATATATAATACTCTACTATTTATAGCAGCTCTCCAAATAATATACCAGAGCAAATTCTTCCAATTAGAGCTTGTGAGGTATACATGTAATAAGTTGTTAAGAGAGCATTTTTATACATCTAATCCCTCTTTAAGCCATTTTACGAGCGTGTTAAAAATTGAAAGTCTTTCTTGTACATGATTATAATTAGATTCGAGAATATGATCGTTTAGTTTGGATCCAGATGAAGTTTATAAGAGTTATGAGGAAAGCCTAAATATTATTGATGAGAAACAAAGTATTTATACAAACTAGGTAACTAAATCTAGACCTGGCAAAAGTAACCCGACCCCATTGACCCGACCCGAAAAGGCTGACCCGAGACCCGAAATGACCCGAACTACATCACCCGAATGTGACCCGAAAACCCGAATAGACCCGACCCGACCCGAACATGACCCAAACTTTTGACCCGTAACTGACCCAACCCGAAAATGACCCGGTTCTGAAACTACCCAACCTGAAAATGACCCGACAAAACATAACTCTAATTGAACCGAAAGAACTTGAAATGGCTTTTTCTCTCTTATTCATTGACCCAAAAATGACCCGACCCAAAATAACCCGACCCGATTACCCGAAACTGACCCGACGAACAAACCCGAAATAAACCCGAAACCCGAAATGACCCGAGGCGACCCGAATTAACCCGAAATCAATGAAAGACCCGAACTGGTCCGACCCGAACCCGACCCGTTGACCCGATTTGCCAGGTCTAACTAAATCTAGCTATAAAAGATTACAAGAGAAATATAGTAAGACAATATCAAGGAAATAAAAACAATATGAAAGACAATAATTACAATATCATAGACGAGAATTAGGAAAGATTACGTAAGAAGACTAGAAGATTTTATATTGTTATCACGATCCCGCAATATGGACGAACCGAAGAGAAGACCAATCTTGGAAATGAGAAGACAAAAACGAGTACGGGACAAAGGTTTAGTAAGAGCATCGGCGAGTTGATCCAAGCTAGAAATATGAGCAACACGGATAGCACCCGCTTGCACTTGTTCTCTTACGAAATGAAAAGCAATAGCTTAGTGTTTCATCCTTGAGTGAAAAACCGGATTGGCAGAGTAATGTGTAGCACTCAAGTTGTCACAATAAATAGTTGGAGAGGAAAATAATGGTAGACGCTGATGCGTGCATATCATATAGACTTTTACGGTCCCTTTTGGCACGCATTTCTATGAATTTAGGTGATCTTATATTGCTTTTCGCCCCGAATAGG
>VHZZ01006210.1:21668-34839 GCA_009801015.1 Silene noctiflora | reverse complement strand
ATGTTATTTATTTTGTAGTTTACATTTTATTTACAAGTTTCATTTTACATTATAGTTTTTACATTATGTTTGCATTTCCATTTAGCATTTACATTGTTATCATTTACTTAACATGAGTAACTAGATTCCTAGTCTAGGGATTAGGGGAGTCATGTATAATCGATAATAAAATTAATTGTTAAATTGGTTAATCACTTATCATTTCTACACATGCTTGCTTTGTATATTAATCTTAGTTTACTGATCACATTCTATGATTAAACTTGTTATACAATCTATAGGTCGAGAGGCACGGATTTGTATTAGAACTAACATGTTGTGGTAGATCGACCTAACTCATAGTGAAAGCTTGTTAGGACCCGATTTAAGACTGATGCTAAAAGTGAAATCTGGGTGTCGTTAGGTCTAGATGATAATTTGTCTCTACTAGTTTAACAACTATTTAAATCATCGATTTGCATGTATGAATCGAACTTCCTAGATGTCTTTTATTTTATTGTTTGCTTTTATATTTTTACTTTGCATTTACCAATCAATCAACCAACCCCCATAACTTGTGACTAACCAAGGTAAAATTCTAACCATCACAACTAATTATCAACCACCGTACTCCCTGTGGATTCGACCCCTAAATACTACATTCATTTGTTGTTGCTAGGGTAATTTATTTTTGATAGGGTGCGACACCTCATCAGTTAACCTCTTGAAGAAGTTTTCTAGTTTTGAAAAGTCCATTACAACACCTGTTATATCCCTCCCTGCGACATTATAAGTGTAACACCCCCACACTCCAAGATGCCTTACCAATTACCACCATAGCATATTGACGTGCTACCATCTCGGTTGCCTGAGATATAGTATATCAAATGGACCATAATATAACGTTTATTAAAAGTGAAAAACTGTTTAATCAAATATAACTGAAAACCAAACCAAAACTGTGATATAACTCCGAAAGGCAAAAAAATGAAAAACTAAAGTTCAAGGTGATTGCAGAAGCTAGCTAAAGAACATGTGATGACTCTGCCCCGTCCACATCCCGCGAGCTACATCCACATCTAATACCTGCTAAACCAACTGCTCACCATCCCCGAATGGATCACCATAGTTTTGAAAACAATAACGGGGTCAGTCAACTACATAACCAATATAATAAATCATAGATACACAATCCAATCCAAACCGCATTAACCATCCTCCAAACTCCAAAAGTAACCCAATAACCGACTACACACCAAGGTATGTATCCCTGCCAGATTACCCATCGTAACAGGTAATCCATACCGCCAGTGGGGATCGCAGTCGTACCACATAATCCCCGCTCATCGCAACGAGCGAATCCCAGATCATTAATGTGCACATCCCCCTTGTGACGGAAGTCACAAGAGGCGAACATGGGGTTGAAACCATCTCCCGAAAATGGTCCCACAACAGCATAATCTCAATCACAAAGATAACAATAATACCAATAATCCGTCACAATCACATCTTATACCAATTACGCAATCAACTGAGTAGGGAAACCCATCCTTATCAGAAATCCACGAAATTCACAAGCAGAGCGAGCTAGAACGCCTCCTCTACAAAGTCCTCACCTATTACGATATCAATCAATCAACATATCACATAAAACTGATTACCAACCTAAAACCCCCCAAATAACCCAATTAGGGTTTGCATAACTTTAACAAAACGATAGATCAATAAGGTAGAAAACTTACCCAACGATTAACAAGCGATAAGATGCGAAAACCCCCCAAAACGATGAACCCTAGCCTTGGAATGATTAGGATAATTGGAGAAGCTGTGAACGTCGTTCTCAGTTTTGTGAAAAAAGTGCTTTAAGAATGATTATGAAATGATTAAGTCAATAATACTTTATTTAATTTATATGCTTCTCGAATTATCTTAATTAAACCACGGAAAATAACATAAACATACCGGGTACTCGGTCGAATATTTGACACACTCGACCGAATAAGCCACACTCGATCGAGTACACACTCGATCGAGTACTCGCATGTCAGAAGCCTAACTAAAACTGCCACACCACCTACTCGGTCAAGTACCCACACTTGGCCGAGTATCCTAAGACCAGAAATCCGATGTATTACAATAAGAGTCCTTAAAGAACTTGCAAAAGACCATCAGGTATGGGCCTTGGTAGGAGGCATTGAAAAGATGCATTGTTTAATCTCCTCAGAGCTAATTGCTTCATTAGGGTGATAACATGTTGTTCAATGATTGAATTACCTCTTCTTACAGTTAGGACATGTACATTAGTAGTATTCTTTTTTATTATCCAACAACTCCTTGAAATACTCCAAAAAAAAAACATTCTCAATGTCCTGAGGCTCCCTATGAGTGACCACATTCATATCAGTAATAAGTATTACTTTGTTCTGCGCTTGTCTAGTTTTGATTTGTTTATGAAAGAAACTTGTATTCTCATCTTATTCTTTAAGCCAATCAACTTTGTTTTTTTTTTGTCTGAGAACGATGATCTGTGTCCTATAAAACACTTCATAGGAAGAAGCAACCCCTTGTTCAGCTTGAATGATGTTCAAGTCATAAGGACTTCTGTGCATTTGTTCCTGAAATTCAGTCAGCAGTTGATGAGCCACCAACACTGTAACACGTCGTATGTTTATTAATCTGATAGTTCCCTAATTCTCTTAATATCCCTGAGATTCTCACTTATTCCCCAAATATTCCTACTATTGTCAAAAAACAGTTTGACTGGTCATATCTCTTAGTTACGAGATTGAAAAGCTTATCTCCAATAGACTTATCTAACGGATTGGGTGGTCGGGCTATTGATCACGGTTCTAGTTAGGGTCAAAATACTGATAAATAGTTCTCGTCCTTTTTTAGTCATTTTTTGAATCGAGAAAATATTTTTTAAAAATTCAACGCATGTTTATTATTATTATTGTTGTTATTATTATTTTAATCACATGCATGACTTACGTTTCTTCTATTGGCATTAATATGTAAATTAAGTTGTTTAAAGAGTTAATTTATTATTAAATGATATAAAAATTATAAAAATCCATTTTTTAATCAATATACATAACTAAAATAGCCTTTTTTTTCTAAGCACGTTGTAGTTTCCAACTTTTACAAAACATTATCTTTATAAATAATAATTTATTTATAATTTTCCTATTTAGAATTAGAAAATAAGAAAATAATAAATTATTTACAATTTTTCTATTAAAATTAGAAAATAGTTGATTATTTACAATTTTCCTATTAGATTTAAAAAATTATTATCTTTAAAATTTGTATACTTACTATTTAAGGTTATTAACTTTAACTCAATGCTTCTATTAAAAATGAAAATGGAAAATGAATTAGAAAATAATTGATTATTTACAATTTTCCTATTAGATTTAGAAGAACATTATTCTTTGATATTTATATACTTACTATTTAAGGTTATTAACTTTGTTCAACGTTTCTATTAAAAATGAAAATGGGAAAGCGAAAGAAATAACTAACTCAGTTTGTCTTCGTCTTAACATTAAAATGGGTCAAAAAGCGTCCGCCTAAGGATATAAGACAAATCTGTTACTTTTCCTTATACATTATGTTTTTATCTTTTCCATATTACTTGACCTTTCTTAAACTTAAAATGAATACCCTCGTCTTAATAAATGAAAGTACTTAAGTATTTAACATTCTTCACATTCGTACTTAACAATGCAAATAAAATGAGATAATTTCTTTAATTAAGTAAAAAGGAAATAAGACAAATGTCAAATATATTATACTTTAGATAAATCCAAAAAATGTCAAACTTCAATTTAAGGAGTATAAATATAAATATTAAAGACCACAATGATGATGTAGATAGGTCAATTGAAGTAATTGTGTGGATGACATGTATTTTAAATGGGTTTTGAAAAGTATTTCATAAACAATAAAAATATTTTTCCTGCATATTTTCACCTTATTCTTTACAGATGGGACATTGTTTATAAAGTGGCAATTTTTTTAGGGGGTGGGGGTAGATAGGTTTTGAGGGAGGAGGTAAGTGTCTTAAGGGGTAGGGTTACTCTCCGACATTTAAGAGTGTAATTTGAGTAGTATAAGCAAATCTCAATAGGTTGGGGTTGTTCATGGATACAGTTCATGATTTTGATGATCAAGTTGGTTAGTTGGGTTGTCAAATTTTTATTTAACGGTTAAATATTAATATAAATAATAAATAACACAACGATGTAGGTGAGTAAAGCGGAATAATTGTGTTGATGAAATGAAATGTAAGTGGGTATTAGAAGGTTTTCATAAACAACAAAGTAATGACAAATGACAGGTGTTTCCGAAAAGATCATAGTATTAGATTATAGTTAATTATAGTCCGTATTCCTTTTTTTTCCTCCATGTTTTTAACTTATTCTTTACAGTGGAACATTATCTTATAGGGTAGGGGTTGATTTTGCATTGGATATGTCAATTTTTTTTTTTTTTTAGCGATGGGGGTAGATAGGTCTCGAGGGGGAGGTAAGTGTCTTAGGGGGTAGGGTTACTCTCCGACGGTTAAGAGTGTTATTTGAGTTGTACAAGAAATGTCTATAGGTAGGGTTGTTCAGGGATACGGTTAATTTTGTTGGTCAAGTTGATTAGTTGGGTGAGAAGGGTATGACGAATACCTAGACGGTGTGGAAAAAAGATACATATGTACTAAGGCTATGATTAGAACAACTGAGAAATTAAGTAGATAAATTATATTTCACGGTTCTATTTTGTGAAAATGACAAAGGCATAAATGTTGTAAAAATAGGTTAAAAATCTCTGAAGTAACACATATATATATACTCAATTTTGTTTGTTATAGGGTGAGGGTTTATTTTATATTGGACGTGTCTTTTTTTTTAGGGTGGAGGTAGATAGGTCGTGAGGGAAGAGGTAAGTGTCTTGGGGGGTAGGGTTACTCTCCGACGTTGAAGAGAGTGATTTTAGTAGTACAAGTAAATGTCGGTACGCTGGGGTTTCCAGGGATACATTTTAGAATTGATTTTGATGGTTAAGTTGGTTAGATGGGTGAGAAGGGTACTCGAAGGGTAGGATTACTCTCTGACATTTACGAGTGTGATTTAGGAGATAGAAAAATATATTCATATGTGGGGCTGGAATTGTTCAGGGATAAGGGATATGGTTAGGGTAGATTCTGATGGGTTTGGTTAGTTAGTCGGGTGGAAAGGGTTGAATATGGAAAAATGTGGGTAACGTGAGGTATTGATTGGAGAAAGTAAACAGATAAATTTTATTTGAAAAGTGTATTATATGAAAATAAGAACCGACAAATAATATAAATATAAGCTAAAAACCTTTAAAATATCACGTGTATAAACTCAATTTTGTTTCTTTGTTAGGCATAAAACTAAATAATCAAAAGTTATACTCTATTCAATCCAATGGAATGCTCTCTTGGGTCGGGGCATAAATTTTAATGTGGAATGACTTTATAGTGTTTTTTGTGGCGGTATTCTTGGAAATATTTAAGGGTGTGTATAAAAAGATGTGATAATGTGGAGTTTTAGTTGCAATGATATCATTGTAAATACAAGAAATAGAAGAGGGTAATTATGTCAACTATTTTACCAAGTATGGAAGGAAAACATGGATTAAATTGTACAAAAATGGATCGTGAGAACATTGGATAAGAATGAAGAGAGGATACGTCATGTCAATATTATAACATTAACTTTTAATTGAGTTATTTTTTTTCATGATGAAAATGATTGTAACACACTTAACTACATTATATCGTTTCGGTGTACTATTTGGAACCTTTCATTCTTTCACCATTTCTCTTATACCTCATTTTCTAACTAAATAAAGAATTTTGCATGCTTTTATTCCTCTCTCATTTACTAACATAACAAGGTCTTGGCGATCAAGACATATATTTGTTCTCTACTAATTCTCAATATAGACATGACGTTAAGTTAGTACCTGACGGAAATCTAAAAGAAAGTATATCAAACAGTAAATGCATGATTAGTGTTTTACAACTAAAATAAGAAGTATAATACACAATAATTGCAACTTATTTTAGTATCCGTGCAACGCACGGACATGAAAACTAGTTGCATTTGTAATTTAAGGTACTAAAATTAATATTTTTTAACTATAGTTTGAAGTATAATATATATATATATATATATATATATATATATATATATATATATATATATATATATATTAATAGTATTATGAGCGGTCTTCTCAAAATAATTTCAACTTCATTTAATCTCATGATAAACATCGCTATCCTTATCTTCTTGTAATAGAATCGGGTTTTGTAACTTGGTATATATGGTAAAAGATGACGTGAAATGCAATATTTTATTTTTTTTAAATAACAACTTTCATCTTCTTCCGAAAGCGACCTTTCACATTTCAAACACCGCTCTTTATCTTCTTCCCCTAATTAATAATGACCTTTAAAGCACCATTCTTCTTCTTCTCCTTCTTCTTCTTCTTCTTCTTCTTCAAATAATAATAATAATAATAATAATAATAATAATTAAAACACCAGTCTTCTTCTTCTTCTTCTCCTAATGGAAATCTCGAAACAAAATATTCATATTCAAATTCGAACCATATTCAAATAGTCTTTCAAATTATTGCGCAAAACTGTACATACTAACAAAAATAAAAGCCTTTGTTTCTACATAACCCAAAACAAAAACAATAAGTATTGAGTAACTTGAATCATCTATTTGTTAAAACAACTAAACAAGGCTAAACTCCCTCTAATTGTTAATTAATTAGGTACTAATCAAGATTTATAATGGACTTTGTTAACGAAGGCTCAAAGTTGACAATGTATGTGCATAGTTTAGACTTCAAAGTACGCACAAGAAGAATCAATGGGGAGAGTAGTGAATAGCTATTAGAAGTTGGAGGATGCCTAAGGCAATGAGCACGAGCAGTCACCTTTAACACTCCTCATAGATAAGGAAAATCACAAAGGTTAAGACTGGTGATAATGGTGGTGATTAAAGTTGGTGGTAAGGCTGGTGGGTATCGATGGTTAGGTTTGGTGTTTATTGGTAATGGTTGATAAGTTTATGGTTGAGGGGCGTTTAATGACATTGACTTGCAAGGTGGAGAAGGTGATGATAATGAAATAGTTGGTATTATTTGCAGCAGGAGCTGAGAGCTCAAGCAACAGAGAAGTGAAGCCTAGCCAAGGCCTAAACTAAGCAGGCAATGACCAGGCCACATCAAGCCACAGCTTAGGCCACTCAGGCCACAATGCCAACCTATTCTTAGCAAATGACAGACCGGAAATAGAGAACCAAAAGTACCAGTGCAGGGTTCAACACCAGGTGCCACCAAGGCCAGCTGAAAGGTCCTTACACTAAGCCCAAGCTGCACCCAAGCCAGTTCCTAGTTCAATTCTAAGCCCAAGCCCAACCTTTTCCAGCAAAACAGACAATGCAACAAAACCAGAAAAGGCATAAATCATAAAGTAAAGTTTCCTCTTTTGGTGAGGCAATTGTGAAGCTATTTTTTGCAAGTCATCTTCTCAGATTTCATAAAGCAATGCAAGCCCCAAGGCTACTGACAAACAGCCTTGACTTAGGAGAAAGGAAACTAGCTTCCAAAGCCAACAGCAACCTGCACACAACAATCCAAAGTCAGACTGTTTTGCTATCAACATCAATCTGTTTTACCCTGTTGCTTTTTAATTTTACTAGCTTACTTTATTTTTTAGTTGTAAAACAATTATGGACTTTGTACTTATCCTAGGAGGGATCTTTACCCTTGGATATATTTTTTATTCGAGCTGTAACCTAATGGCAAGGCCTATATAAGGACCTTGTGTATGTTGTTTTAAGGCATTGATTATTTGAGTGAAAACTTGAGAATCTTTCTTAATTCCTCAAAATCTTTTAACTTTTCTGAGTCTTAGTTACAAGTCAGGCTTGATAGTGTCTTGTACTTGCTTAGATACTGATTAAGTACCTGGTAGTAGCAATTGAATAGTTTTGTGCTTGCTTGAACTGTCTGGTTGTTGCTGGTTGAGATTTTTCTAAGTTAACGCTGTGATTGCTTGAGTTCATTTAGTTAAGTCTTCTTAAATTGTTAAGTTGAGTCCTTGTGCTTCTTGGGAACCAAGTTGGCAATTATATCCAGTCCCATTTACTGTTGAGTTCACCAAAACAGTCCTGAGTCTCAGAACAGTCCATTTTATGATAGCCTGGATTGTGTGATTTATTAAAAATATTTCTGTTCATCCTAAAATCCTCAAACTTGGTCAGAAATTATTTTATATATTAAAATTAATTGTCACAAATTTTCATTAATTTTAGCGGTCATTTACTATTTTTAAAAAATTGCCTGAGTTCATTAAAAATCCTGTCAATCCTGAGGCATTACACTGCAAATTGGTCATCAGAGCTTTGGTTGAGAATCAAGTGAATTCATTTTACCATAACTACAACAAAAATAAAAAAATAATCCAATGAGTATAGAGAGACTTGCAGGTATTGATAAAAAGGTGGAGCAATTGGCAGGAACAGTTGATGTCATGGTCAATGCCCTGAATGCTGTCATGGAGAGGATCCCAAATCCTGATCCCAGGAGAGAGCCACCAGGAAGGGGCAGAGGCAGAGCTCGTGGTATCTTTATGGGAGGAAGGAGGGGCCACCAGGTCCATGAGGATTGGTCAGACTCAGAGGAAAGCACCAGAAGTAAAGCTGAGCACATTGAGGAATTAGACAAACATCTCAAGGTAGAGATCCCTAACTTTTCTGGTAGTTTAAACCATGATGATTTACTAAAAAGGATTAGAGATGTTGAGAAAATATTTGAGTTTAAGAATTACAATTATGCTAAGTCTTGTAAGGTTGCTGTGTTAAAATTGAAAGGTTATGCATCATTGTGGTATGACAATCTTAAACACCAGAGGTTAAGAGAAGGGAAAGAACCTCTTAAGTCCTGGACCAAGCTTAAAAATAAGTTCTTAGATAAGTTTATCACTAAATATTACACCCAAGACCTTTTTATTAAACTGTCTAAGCTCAAACAAGATGAAAGAACTGTTGAGGCTTACCTGAGAGAGTTTGAACAGTTGACTCTTCAGTGTGAGGTCAGTGAGAAACCTGAGCAAAAGATTGCTAGGTTCCTTGAAGGATTAGATAAGAACATTGCTAAAAGGGTTAGGATGCAACCACTGTGCTCCTATGATGATGTGGTGAACCTATCTCTGAGAGTGGAGAAGATGGGGAAGTCTAAACTTGTGATACCTAAACCCAAACCTCTTTACAAACCTTATGCTGGTGTCAAGATTGGTGACACACCTAAACCAACCACCCAACCTGCTGTAGACAAAGGCAAGGGACCCTTGAACCCTAGAGTTAGCACACCTTTGGCCAGAGATAAGATCAAATGTTATCAGTGCCAAGGGTATGGCCATTTCAATAAGGATTGACCTTCTAACAAAGCTCTCACGGTAATGGAGGTTGAGAAAAGGGAAAGAGAGGGTCTGGTTGAGTATGAGGAGGAAGAAAACTTGATAATGGAAGAAATAGAGGTTAAGGAGAGTCCAAATCAAGAGTGTGCAACATGATCATAGATGAGGGATGTTGTACTAATGTAGTCTCTACCACCTTGGTCAGCAAGCTGAGTTTGCCTACCCGCGAGCACCCTAACCCATACAAACTGAGGTGGTTGAACAAGGGAGCTGAAGTAAGGATTGATAAGCAGTGCCTTCTTTCTTTTTCAATTGGCAAAGTTTACAAGGATGAAGTAATGTGTGATATTGTTCCAATGGATGCCTGCCATTTGTTGTTGGGGAGGTCATGGGAATTTAATAGGAACACTACACACCAAGGCAAGGAGAACACCTACAGTTTCAAGCATGAAGGCAAGAAGGTCACACTGACCTCATTACCCCCTAACCATAGGAACTATGGGAGCCCTAGCATGCCTAAAGAAGTCAATGGAGTACTGTTTTTATCTGAGGAAGCTATGAACAAGGAGATGAAATAAGAGTAAACTGTATTGGTCCTGTTATCCAAAGAAGTGACTGAGAAGGAGACCTCAGAGGCGCCAATTGGAGTGGAACCTCCGATACAGAAGTTTAAAGAAGTGTTCCCAAGGGAGCTGTCAAGTTGACTGCCACCCTTGAAAGGGATTGAACACCACATTGATCTTGTACCAGGCTCTGTCTTGCCCACAGACCTGCCTATAGGAGTGATCAAGCAGCTACCAAAGAATTTCAGCACTAGATTGAGGAGTTCAATAGCAAAGGGTTTGTTAGGGAGTCCTTAAGTCCCTGTGCAGTCCCTGCACTACTTGTCCCTAAGAAGGATGGAACCTAGAGAATGTGTACTGACAGCAGAGCCATTAATAACATCACTGTTGAGTATAGGTTCCCAATCCCAAGGCTAGATGATATGATTGATGAATTGATTGGTGCAAGGATATTTTCAAAAATAGATCTCAGGCAAGGGTACCACCAGGTGAGAATTAGGGAGGCAGATGAATAGAAAACTGCTTTCAAAACAAAGCATGGTTTGTATGAGTGGCTTGTGATGCCATTTGGCCTCTAAAATGCATCTAACACATTTATGAGATTGATGATTAAAGTGTTAAGGCCTTGCTTAGGTAAGTTTATTATGGTTTACTTTGATGACATACTGATATACAGCAGCAACAAGGGAGAGCACCTCAAACACCTTGAAGCAGTATTTAAGATACTCAGATATCAGAAATTGTTTGGGAAGTTGGAGAAATACACTTTCATGGTTGAGGAAGTGACCTTCTTGGGATACATTGTGTCTGGGAGGGGAATTTCAGTGGATCAGGACAAGCTCTCTGCAATTCAGTCATGGACAATCCCTAAAACCATCACTGAGGTGAGGGGGTTCTATGGACTGGCTTCATTTTACAGGAGGTTTATCAAAATCTTCCGTTCAGTGGTGGCACCAATCACTAAATGCATGAAAAAATGAGAGTTTAAATGGACTGAGAATGCACAGCAAGCATTCAAACTGATTAAGAAGTTGCTCTGTGAGGCACATATTCTCAGATCACCTGATTTCAATTACTTGTTCGAGATTGAGTGTGATTCAAGTGGTGTGGGCCTAGGAGCTGTCCTAGTCCAAGAGAGGAAGCATGTGGCTTACTTCAATGAGAAGTTGAGTGGAGCCAAGCTGAATTACTCCACTTATGACAAAGAGTTTTATGCTATTATCAGGGTTCTCTGGCATTAGAGCCATTATTTGAAACCTAAGCCTTTTTTCCTACACTCAGACCATGAAGCACTTAAATACATCAGTAGCCAGCATAAGCTCAGTCACAGATATGCCAAATGGGTGGAGTTCACGCAGTCATTCATATTTTCAAGCAAGTATAAAGAAGGGAAGCAGAATGTTGTAACAAATGCCTTGTCAAGGAGGCACTCCCTACTTACAGTCATGGAAGGCAAGGTCCTAGGGTTTGAATTCATGAAGGAGATGTACAAGGAGGACCCTGATTTCTCTGAGGAGTGGTTCATTCAAACTAAAGGGCATCCAGTTCAGGGAAACAAATATCTGCTGCAAGAGGATTTTCTATTCCAAGGGAACAGCTTGTGTGTTCCTATGGGGTTCTTACAGGGACCTATTGATAAAGGAGGTCCATTCAAGAGGGTTAGGAGGACACTTTGGGGTCCATAAAACACTAGAGATCTTGCAGGATCAATTCTACTGGCCCAAGATGATAGGAGATGTTTAGGTAGTGCTCAGGAGATGCTTAGTGTGCCAGAAAGCCAAGAGCTTATTCCAAATTGGACCATATACTCCACTGCCTGTACCTGAAAGACCATGGAAATATGTGATCATGGATTTTATAGTGGTCTTACCCAGGACTCAGAGGGGTAAGGACTCAATCATGGTGGTTGTTGACAGGTTCAACAAAATGGCTCATTTCATAGCCTGCAAGAAGACTAAGGATACTGCCAGTGTTGCTGAACTATACCTAAAGGAGGTTGTGAGGCTCCATGGAGTGCCTAAAACCATTGTCTCAGACAGGGATACAAAATTCATGAGCTATTTCTGGAAGACTCTGTGGAAGTTGTTGAAAACAAAGCTCTTATTCAGCACCTCTCACCACCCTCAAACTGAAGGTCAGACTGAGGTCACTAACAAAACTTTGGGAAGGATATTGAGGTGCCTGGTGAGCAAGAAATTGAAGGATTAGGACATCAAGTTGGCTGCAGYRGAGTTTGCTTACAATAGATCCCCCTCAACTGCTACTGGACACAGTCCATTTGAGACAGTCTATGGGATCAATCCCTTGATGCCCTTGGAGTTGTCCTCTGTGCCAAGGGAAGAATTGAACTTGGATGCAAAGGCAAGAGCTGAACAACTGCTCAAGCTACATGAGTCAGTAAAGAAGCAGATTGAGAAGACTAATGAAAACTATCATAAACAATCCAAAACTCCAAGGAAGAAAAAAGAGTATGAATCTGGGAATCTAGTCTGGGTGAACCTGAGGAAGAAAAGGTTCCCAGCAAGAAGGAGGAACAAATTAATGCCCAGGGCTGATGGCCCCTTTGAAGTGATTGAAAATATTGGCCCTAATGTATACAGGATCAACCTGTCGGGGGAGTATGGGGTGCATGGCACCTTCATCATTGGTGACTTGAGCCTATAATTTGATGATTCTGAGGAAGAGGATGTCACAGGCTTAAGGTCAAGCCTTGTTCAACCAGGGGAGCTTGCCACAGGAGCTGAGACCCTAGAAAATAGAGAAGTGAAGCCTAGGCAGGGCCTAAGCCAAGCAGTCAATGACCAGGCCACAGCAAGCCACAGCTCAGGCCACAATGCCAACCTATTCTCAACAAATAACAGACCAAAAATAGAGAACCAAAAGTACCAATGCAGGGTCCAACACTAGCTGCCACCATGACCAGCTGAAAGGTCCTTACACTAAACCCAAGCTGCATCCAAGCAAGGTCCCAGTTCAAGTCCAAGCACAACCTTTTCCAGCAAAACAGACAATGCAACAAAACCAGAAAAGGCATAAAGCATAAAGGAATGTTTCCTCTTTTGGTGAGGTAATTGTGAAGCTATTTTTTGCAAGTCATTTTCTCAGATTCCGTAAAGCAATGCAAGCCCCAAGGCTATTGAAAAACAGCCTTGACTTAGGAGAAAGGAAACTA
>VHZZ01006210.1:5975-19230 GCA_009801015.1 Silene noctiflora | reverse complement strand
CTTGGATTCTTTTAGGATTGTTTACGTTTTGAGGCATGAATTACTATAAAAGGAGGGCTAGTCCCGGCCTTAGAGAACAACTTTTCATACCCTTTTCCATAACTTACAATTACATTCTCTCAATTCTCTTTGTATTTTCTCATAAGTTTTAGCATTTCCAACATTAGATTAGTTTACATTTTGTAATTCAATCATTAAGCTTTCAATACAATTCAAGTTCAAGTTCAAGTTTCTCATTTGCATTTCCTTTGGTAATTCATTTTATTTCTAGTATTTTATTATTGTTTTTATTAGTTAGTTTATTTGGTTAATATAATTCATTTTTTTTTTAGTTATCACTAGCATATTCGTTTTTCATTTCAATACTTGGTTTATTTCACACTTACATAATCATTTCATTATGCATTTCATTTTATGTTTAGTTTTTTTTTATTACATCATGAGTGAGTAGACTTTTGTTGTCTAGGGAATGAGGGAAGCCATGAATTAGTAATCATGTTAATATGTCAAAGTAGTATGTTTTAAATATTACATATTTGCTTCTACACTTGCTTGCTTTGTAATGTTAATCTTGGTTTATTAATCACATTCTAGAATTAAACTTGTTATACAATCTATAAGTCAAAAGGCACGGATTCGTATTAGAACCAGTATGTTGTAGTAGATCGACCTAACTCATAGAGAAAGCTTATTAGGACCCGATTTAAAGCTTGATACTAATAGTGAAAGTTGGGTATCTCTAGGCCTATGCATTTATCTTTATTTACATCACTAATTTAATATGTTATGTTTTGTTATGCATGTGCAACCCGAAATCCCTAGACTCCTCTTTAATCATATTTGTTAAATCATTTTTATTTACAATTGCTTATTTTTATTTACTTATTTATTTTATTTACTTTGCATTCTCTTACCCAAAAACAAAAAAATAACCCACTCCCAATAAATTCATAACAACTTGTAAAACTCCCGTTTCTCTGTGGATTCGACCCCTACTTACTACATTTATTTGTGCCACGTTTAGGCAAATTATCTTTGCATAGGTGTTGACGACCCCTGTCAAATAGTTATATATCATTTAATAATCGTACGCTTTTTTTTTTGTTATCATAATTAAAATATGTACAACTAATATGAAATTTATATTCTAATGATAGCATTCTTTACCTCAATCTAGTTATATTATTTTCGTAATTTTTTTTACGATACTTTTTTTGTCAAATGAAATGTAAAAGGTATTAACCCAAAAAAATTTTCGATTAGGTTTTGGTTTGGGTCGGTTACAGAGAGTTTTGGTTTGGGTCAGTTCCAGAGAGTTTATTACTGCTTGTATTGTTGAAGGTCCCTGATTCGTTTGATTAATGGAATGTTTCTATTTTCTCCTAAAAAATTGTTTTTATATAAAATTTATAAATATTGAATATAATATAGGAAATATATATCATATTATAATTATAATAATAGTTAAAATGTTTTCACTATATTTTTTATATCAAAAATATTATTTAGGATACATTCTTAAATTAATTAATTATTGATTAATTTTTAATAATACAAACTCTAAATAGTCCTCTAAGACAATACTTAAGAGGCTCAAAAGATTTTTGCTTGATACCTAAGTTTCAAAAATGATTCCTATTTATAATCATAAGATCAGCCACCTAATGACAATTTTCCAATGTGGGACAACTCTACTATTTATATGTAATATATTCACCATACCTACATAATTCTTCAATGTGGGACAAAATAACATATTAAAAAGTACACCATCTTTTATCATAATTAAAATATAAGAAAATAAAAATATTTCGTTCATACCATAGAATTGTTTACGTTTTCTATTTTACCTTGTTCCGCTTGTCTGTCTACTTTTCTATATATGGATTTTTTTTTATCAATCTAATGACCCACATACCCTTGTCTACCTTTATACCTTTTGGTGAGTGGGTGCCAAAATATGAGGGGCTTACATGAGAGTAGTTGTGTTATTGAACATATGAAAAGTAGAGATATCTCATTTTCTTAATATTTGTGCAAAAAGTAAATGTAAATAATTCAATTGAAGGAGGGAAGTAGTAATAATACGAAATTTATACTCAAATGAAAACATTTTTCGCTAGGAATCCAAATATCTAAGTTTCTAAAAGTTTTACATTATACTTTTTTGTTAGGTTGATAATCAGACAATTCTTGTATGTAAATTATAGCTTTGATATTAAAAATACTACATAGTATCTTTGTGATAATCTTGGAAGATTTTATAATATACTTTCCTAAAATTAAAAAAGATGATATGGACACTCTAATATCGCTCGAAAAAAGCTTTTTTTATATAAATATATAGATATAGATTCAATGAAGTTGAGATTACTTGGAGAAGACCATGCATAATTATTCTTGTTAAATAATCATTAATTGTTTTATATTCATACTAGTATAGATCCCGCGCATGCATGCGCTGTATATAGAATTTTTACATTTTAATGTATTATTAATAGAATTAAAGGTTGTCGCGTTATTAATTCCATATTTCACCCTTTTTATTTTAATGTGAAAAAAAGTGGAAAAATTATTAAGAGAATTGAGTGAAGTCATGAAATGTGTATTTTAATGATTTTTTTTTCTACCACAAAACTAATTATTTCAATTTATAAATTTTCTAATTTTGATGTATTTTTTTTTTTAGTAATTTATAATTTTTATATTGATACCAATTTTGTTTTATTTTAGTTAGACGAATGTAATTTAGGGTCTAGAGAAGATTATATAGTGATTAAAAGATTAAAGGATTATATCTTAATAAAAAAATAATAATTTATTAAAATATAGTCTTGTTTCCTTATTTAAGGAGCTTTTGGAGGGAAAATTTTTGAGAAGTTTTATTCTGTTAGTGCTCGTTTGGTTGCCCGTTGGAATCTAACTCCACAGGAATACCGAATTCATGAGAATCAAACTCCCCCATGAAATTCATTCATGTGATTTTAGCAAACTCGTTTAGTTGCCTACACTGGAATTTAATTGGGGTTTGCTAAATATCGCTCCTAATTTTACTCATAGCGCCCCTAAAAAATTACCATATTGCCCTTAACAATTTAATTCACTAACTTTATTGTTTTCTCATACATAATATTCCATTCTTTTGACTTTGAAAATGCGCTTCAAAGTCCGCGTCAAAGACATAAAAATTGAAAACCCGCTTCATATTTTAAAAAATCGAAAAAAAAATAAACAACCCCAAAAGAAGATTCGGTTTACCTAATATCAACAACAATATCAACAATATCAACAATAATCAACAAAAACATCAAAAACAAGAACAACAAGAACAAGAGGAAGACCAAGAACAACATAAACAACAAGAACAAGAGGAAGACCGCTTCAAAGGTATGTTTGTTTAATTTTTTTGATTTTCTATAAATCTAATTTTGTTACATTAGTATAGATTAGTGTAGATTAGTTTATAGGGTGATTTAGGTATCAAATTGACACCATTAGAGCCGATTTTAGGATGTGTTTTATATCGAAATTTCGAAAAAAAAAATGGGTTTTTGGCCCATTCGTGTGAGATTCACGATTTGGGCCAGGTTCATGCGTGTGAATTGGGTGAAACAGCTTGGGCCTGGATGTGCCATATGCAAGAAACTGCTGGGCCAAATGCGTATGGGCTGTGCGTTGGGGCTCGGCTAATCTCGTGTAATCTACACGAATGGGCCACGCTCATTTCGTGTGGGCTGCATGTCTTGGCCTGGTCCGTTTCGTTTAGTCCACACGAATGGGCCAAAATTCGATTTTTTTTTTTTTCATTTTATATGATACGTTTTATATTTTTTTTCTTGAATTTTTTTAAAAAAAGTATTATGATTATTGACGTATTAAAACAACACGTAAATTATTTTGTTTGTTATATTTTTTTCGTAGTTAATAATGTAATGCTAGAATTTGTTTTCGTATTAACATTATATTATTAAATTATTTAATTTATTTTTTTGCAATTTATTTTTTTGTTAGTCATTATATTATTTTAATGTGCGTATATGATTTTTTTTTTTTTTAAATTATATGATATGTTTTTTAAAAAAAGAATTACGATTATTGACGTATTAAAAAAACACATAAATTATTTTGTTTATTTTATTGTTTTCGTAGTTAATAATGTAATGTTAGAATTTTTTTTCGTATTAACATTATATTATTAACTTATTTAGTTTATTTTTTGCAATTTATTTTTTTTGTTAGTCGTTATATTATGTTAATGTGCGTATATGATATAGTTATTTGTTGAATATTATGCAGATGTCGGATGCTGATGAACGTAGAAATAGACTTCATGCTTCCAATCGTCGAAAGAAGGTAACATTGAAGATGGGATCTACTAGTTTTGGATTCAAAGAAATATTGGTGCCTAATGAATTAGAAGACTTCTATGCCAGGGAGTACAAGGAGTTCCTAAGGGAACTTGAGGATGAGGAGCAGAATTACATGGGGTCGGGAAATGATGAGCCGGCGGATGAGGATGCAGCTAATGAGGAGGCGGGTAATGAGGTGACCGCTAATATAGAGGTGACTTCTGCTTTAAGTGTTAGGCGGGGTCAGCTAGGTAGGTTTGAGGTCTATGTTGAGGGTTCAAGTACTTCAATTCCTAAGTCGAGGCGGAAAGTAAGGGCAAGAGGGAAAGATACTAGTTGGATTTTAGTCGGGTCGGCACCGGGAGATCCACTCATACCTGATATTATTCTGAGTTTTGCTGGACATGTAGCTCATCTTTTGTGGAGTCAGCCTCTGTTGGAGCGTAAGTTGCTGACTACGTATACTAGGGAGCGTTCATTAGCCGAGCTGCGTGGGTGGGATATGTCGAAAGCGGTGCGACGGATAGTTAATGATTCTGAACTCGGTCACTTGCCTGCCATCATGCATAAACATTTGAACATGCCCTTGATCTGTGCTTTTATTGAGAGGTGGCAGCCCAACACCAACATTTTTCACATGCCATGGGGTGAAATGACGATATTGCTTCACGATGTTCAGGGCATCCTTGGGATTGAGATTGAGGGAGATCCTTGTAGTAACCTCTGCTAGGTGTTTCGGAGTTGTTGGGTATAACGGAGGCGGAGTTGGGAGAGCAGTGGGGACCGAAGAAGGATGCAAAGATTTATAAGGGTAATTTGATCTTAAACAAAGCTTTGAAAAAGTTGGTGCAGGGGGATAAGCGGGGTGGTGAGGCCCGAGGCTCAAGGTTACTTGATGATTTTACTGAGTTCGACGTTGTTTGTTGATAAATCAAGTGATAGGGTTCGAGCTAACACATTTCCGATGCTGAGGGATGTCGGTAGTATTAGTAAGTACGCTTGGGGTGCCGGTGCATTGACTTATTTATACAGGCAATTGGGGATTGAGACAATCGGTGATTGTAAGGGCTTATGTGGTTGTTTGACCTTGTTGCAGACTTGGATCTTTGAGTACTTTCCCCCATTTAGGTCGACGGCTACGTTGGCGAGCACTCCAGGTTTTCCTAGGGCTAGTTTTTGGTCTACCAGTGGGATACCAAAGGTACAGTCGCACCGAGCTCTTGTCTTCTACGGAGAGCAGCTAGATATGATGTCGATTGAGTCGGTAACTTGGATACCGTACCCTAACCCTCCCGAGACCGAGCATCCTCGTAGTTTTTTTCATGGGTTATTGAGATTTATTGATATTTTTGAACCGTACCAGCCAGATCGGTGACTTCAAAAATTTGGTTATATGCAGATCATTCTTATCCCCATGGCAGTACCTGACAAGGCTTACCTGTAATACCTTAGCTTTTGGGCAGTTGAATACTCTATCGAGTGGAGCCTACTCTACCGAGTAGGTTATGAGCAGTGTTCGGGAAGTAGTCCATTTCATAGTTACTCGACCGAGTGAGGGCAACTCGATCGAGTAGGAGGTACTCAATCATCGAGTACGCTAGTTACTCGATCGAGTATCTGCGTTGTTACGGGTTTTATACCCGGTTCGATTTTAAAGTAAAAGGGGGAGAGGTTATTTTATATAACAACGTATTCTTCTTTTTCACTTTTTACTTTTACAACTTTTTACATCGCTCAAACAACGTAAAGGTCTAATCTCCTTTTTACTCTCAAATCAAGGGTTGTGTTCGTCGTAATTTGGGGCTTTTCATACCGCTGCGTTCGTCGTGTCGTGGGTAAGATCTTCGTATCGTTTTTATGTTAATTCAATAATGTTGGTTAAACCCTAATTGGGTAGATTGGGGGTTTGGAGGAGTTAATTATTGTGTAAATTGTAATTGAATGTTTATTTGTATAGGAGGTGCCTTTGTAGAGGAGAAATTCTGATCTGCTTGCGCTAGCGTTGTGACTTTCAATTCAGGTAGGGTTTCCCTACTCAGTTAATGTGTAATTGTTTGTGACGATGTGATGATTTGAGTATATCTATGTTTATGAAGGTATTGTTTGATGATGGCATGTTTATCAATTTATGGATGAAAGTTATAATTGTATGTGGTTCGCAAGGTGCGCCCTCGGCTGAGTGGAGTCATTTTCGGGAATGGCTTCACGCCCTTGTTCACCCCTTGTGGTTCCCGTCACAAGGGGGATGTGCACATTAAGGTTCAATGGGTTTTGCACTCTATGGTTTTGAGCGGGGCTTAGGTGGCAAGATTGCGGTCCCCGCTAGCGGAGTGGATTATCTGTTGCGACGGGTAATCTGGCAAGACTACACTTGTGTAGTCAGGTGTTTGGAGAAATTGTGGAGTTGGAAGAATGTGACGGTGTATTGTATTGTTTTGTTATATCTTGTTATGCAGTAACTGACCTCATTTATGTGTTTTGAAAACTGTGGTGATCCATTGGGGAATGGTGAGCAGTTGATTAGCAAATATGCCTTGGATAGCTCACGGGTTGCTTGGGATGGAGTCACCACGGAGTCTTATTGCTAGTCTTCCGCTGTGTCTTTTATAGTTTTGGTTTCAATACTTTCAGTATTTTGGTTTTGAGACAGTTGTACCTAGACGTGGCAAAAGTAACCCGACCCGATTGACCTGACCCAAAAAGGCTGACCCGAGACCCGAACTACATCACCCGAATGTGACCCGAAAACCTGAACTGACTCGACCCGACCCGAACATAACCGAGCTTTTTGACCCGTAACTGACCCGGCCCGAAAATGACCTGTTCTGAAACCACCCAACCCGAAAATGGTCCGACAAAACATAACTCTAATTGAACCGAAATGACTTGAAATGACTTTTTCTCTCTTATTCATTGACCCGAAAATGACCCGACCCAAAATAATCCGACTCGCTTGAGCCGAAACTGACCCGACTAACAACCCGAAATAGACCCGAAACCCGAAATGACCCGAGCCAACCCGAATTAACCCGAACTGATCCGGCCCGAACTGGCCCGACCCGAATCCGACCCGTTGGCCCGTTTTCCAGGTCTAGTTGTACCTCAGTTTGAGGAATTTTGGTTTTAGATATGTATCACTTTAAACTTTAATCTCTTAATATTGTTTCTTAATGGTCTCTTATGATATGCTTTGCCTCGGGTAACCGAGATGGTAGCATCTCTATATGCTAAGGTGGTCTTGGTAAGGCACCTTGGTGTATGGAGGTGTCACAAAGTAGTATCAAAGCAACGATTTTGGAACCTGTAACCAATGGACCTAATGAATATAGGGAGTCAAATTAAAATGAACCCGGGTAGGAGTTATTAGGAGCTAATGCAAAGACTTGGTAGACGTCCTAAAGTCGCAAACTTGCCCTTATAACTTCGACCTGATCGCTACCTGTTTTTATTATTGTCTATGAAGCTTATGTATGTTGGATGAAATATGTGGATGATTTGAATGAGATGATGGAATATGAGAAGTATGATGCGAATATATTCGGTGATATTAATGTTATTGTTGATTGGTATTAGTAACATGCGAATAGGGAGTTGTGTGGTATAATGTCATTACATGTTGTTTTAATGATATTTCGTATAAGTTGTTGTACTAAAGCATGCGTGTAGTGTAATCATGAGCATGACTCGATCGAGTAGGGGGCACTCGATCGAGTAGGTGGGACTCGATCGAGTAGAGACAACTCGATCGAGTAGGTATTTGGTGATAATTGGGCAGAATCCCTGTTTCATAGCTACTAGATCGAGTAAGTGGGGGGCTCGATCGAGTAGTCGTTACTCGATCGAGTGGGTCTTGAACTCGACCGAGTATGTTTTATGTCAAACTTTCTTTTGTTTCTGGAAGTTTAGTTACTCGATCGAGTGCTTAGTAACTCGATCGAGTATTGCCTACTCGACCGAGTATGGGTAAGTACTCGATCGAGTGTGTCTTTGTGCAGACTGTTTTGCTTTGAGTCATAGGCTATGTGCTTACGTTTATCTTTTTCTCCCTAGCTCAAATAAATGCCGCCAAAGAGGTCAGCAACGTATGTTAAGGCTCAGGAGATGAGCATTGAGGATATCGTTAAGATGATCGAGCACCAAGATACACTCACCGATACTCTTAAGAGATTTAGGAAAGAGAAGGAGACGGGGTAGACTTTTCCAAGATGAGTACTACCATAGCTCGCTTCAATCCCACAACCTACTTAGGCACTGGTGAGCCGATATTGCTCGACAACTGGCATCGGATGATGGAGAATATCCTCGGGGTGGTGCATTGCCTAGAAGAGTTCAAGGTAGAACAGGTTGCATTCTACCTAAGGGACTCCGCTGGGGAGTGGTGGGATAAGGTGAAGGAGAGTGCGCTAGAAAGTTATCTGAAGTAGAGTGAGACCACAATTCCGTGGTACAAGTTCAAGAAGGCTATGAGGAATGAGTTTGTTCTGGAGCACATTCGTAGTAAGCTGAGGGATGAGTTCGATTCCTTTGTGATGACAGAGGGTATGACAGTGACCGAGTACTACCACAAGTTCAACTAGAAGTCGAGGTATGCTGCGAATATGGGGCTGACTAATGTCAATCTAGCGCATCGGTTCGAGAAAGGGTTGACTTACAAGATCTTGCAGAATCTACCGACGGGGGATCTTACTGATGTGAAAGAGGTCGATGAGAGAGTGGGATGGGCTGAGAGGATGATCAGACTGGCTAAAGAAACTAAGGAGAAGAGCTCGGAGAAAAGGAAGGCTGAAAGTGAAGGTGGTGGCCAATCTAATTATAAAACGGGCAACCACAATCAATCTAAAGCCTATTCATCTTGATCGGGTTTTCATGGAAGGTTTTCATTCGGTCGTGGTGGCCGTAGTGATAGTGATAACTGGAGCATTACGTGCTTCAATTGTGGTGGTGTTGGCCACAAGAGGCATGAGTGTACTAGGGCCAGTGGAAGAGGTCAGAGGCAGTCTTAGGCGCAGAGCTATGCAAGTAACCGACCAGATGGGTCTTGGAGCAACTAGGGTGGACATAGCAACAATGGCAATTATAACCGCAATGGTGGTGGGTCATATTAGCGTCCGGAATTTAGTGTCAACCAAGCATTAGCTGCCAAGCCTACTGCATCAGCTAGCACAATTCAGGGAGGCGACCATAAGAGCAGTGGGAAGTTGTTCATGATGGACAGGCAGGCAGCGGTAGATGATGCTCAAGTGGTCACTGGTACTTTTCTTGTTAATAATGTCCATACCTTTGTTTTATTCGATTCAGAGGCGTCTCATTTTTTTGTATCGTCAAGTCATGCTAAGTCTTTGGGTTTGGGAGAGTTTGAGTCTGTAAAAGATGAAGTCTTTACACCGTCTGGGGAGTCAGTGCCTTGTGGGAAGTTGTTTAGGGGAGTGTCCGAGATTATTGGACAGGTTGATTTTCCAGTTGACTTGTTAGAATTTCCTTTAGATGTCTTTAAGATGATGGTCGGGATGGATTGGTCGGGCAAGTATAAGGCTAGAATTGACTGTCACGAAAAGAAGGTGTCCTTAAGGGGGTCGCAGGGTACTAGAGTGTCTTATCGCGGGTTTGTGATCAAACCCAAGGTAAAGTTGATTGCATCTATAACTTTGAAGTCTTATCTGAGGAAGGGGTGTTCCATGATCCTATGCCATGTATGGGATAGCCAGTCGAAAGAGCCTAGAGCAGCAGAGATTCCTGTGGTGGAGGAGTTTGGGGATGTCTTTCCAAAGGAGATACCGAGGTTGGCCCCGAGGAGGGGCATTGATTTTAGTGTGGAGTTGAAACCGGGAACGGGACCTATATCTAAGGCTTTGTACCAGATGGCACCGAAGGAGTTGGAGGAATTGAAGAAGCAGATAGATGATTTGTTAGAGAAGGGATACATTAGACCTAGCGTATCGCTTTGGGGTGCACCGGTGTTGTTTGTGAAGAAGAAAGATGGGAGTCTAAGGCTGTGTATCAACTACAGAGAGTTGAACCATGTCACAATGAACAACAGGTACCCTTTTACCGAGAATAGACGATCTCTTCGACTAGTTGAGTGGAGCGGGTGTCTTTTCCAAGATAGATCTCAGATCGGGATATCACTAGTTGAGGATTGAGGAGGAGGACATACCAAAGATAGCCTTTCGGTCACGGTATGGTCATTATGAGTCTGTGGTGATGCCGTTTGGGTTGACTAATGCACCAACGGTGTTTATGGATCTTATGAATCGGGTTTTCAGTCAGTACTTGGATCAGTAAGTGGTGGTATTCAAAGATGATATCTTAGTCTATTCCAAGACTAAGGAGGAGTATCTTGTTGTGCGATAACCAATTGTATGCTAAGATTTCTAAGTGCGAGTTCTGGTTAGAGAAGGTGGCCTTTCTGGGCCATGTGATTTCTAAGGAGGGGGTGTCTGTGGATCCTGGTAAGATAACAGCCGTGTCTAACTGGGAGGCATCAAAGAATGTAGCGGACGTTCGTAGTTTCTTGGGTTTGGCTGGCTACTACAGGAGGTTTGTCAAAGACTTTTCTAAGATTGTCAAACCTATGACAGCGTTGATGAGGAAGGAGAACAGGTTTTGCTGGGATGAAAGCTATGAGACGGCGTTCCAAACATTAAAGGAGTGTTTGACTACAGCTCCAGTCTTGGCTTTACATGAGGGAAGTGAGAATTTTGAGGTGTATACGGATGCTTCGAAGAATGGGTTGGGTTGTGTGTTGATGCAGAACGGGAAAGTCATTGCCTATACTTCTAGGCAACTGAAATCTTATGAGGAGAACTATCCGACACATGACTTAGAGTTGGGTACGGTTGTGTTTGCTCTAAAGATTTGAAGACATTATCTTTATGGGGAGACCTTTAAGGTGTTTTCAAATCATAAGAGTTTGAAGTACATCTACACTCAGAAGGAGTTGAACATGAGGCAGAGGAGGTGGATGAAGCTCATTGGGGATTATGACATGGATATCGTATACAATGAGGGTAAGGCAAATGTGGTGGCAGATGCACTAAGCAGGAAGAGTGTGCATTCCCTATGCACATTTATGTCATTGGTGAGATTGAGAGATGAGGTGACCAAGATGGGGATTCATGTGATCCAGAAGGGGGATGCTAGAGAGGATTTGACGGTCGAGCCAGAGCTTTATGATGATATCCGGAGGAAGATGGCGCTTGATTCAAAGATTCAGGAGTGGAGAGCTGGAGTAGATCAGGGGACAGTGTCTCGATTCTTTATTCATTCTGATGGGAGTGTTCGGTTTGATGGAAGGTGGTGTGTACCACAGGATGAGGAGTTGAGGAAGATGATTATGACGGAAGCTCATAACACTCCATATTTTGTGCATCCAGGTGGTGACAAGTTATATAAGGACTTGAAGAAGACTTTATAGTGGCTAGGGATGAAGAGGGGGACAACGGAGTTTATGGCTCGATGTTTGACATGTCAGAGGGTTAAAGGGGAGCAGCGAAGGCCGCAGGGTAAGATTCAGTCTCATGAAGTACCGGAGTTGAAGTGGGAATATGTATCTATGGATTTCATTATGGGATTACCGAGGACTCAACAGGGTAATAACATAATTTGGGTGATCGTGGACCGGTTGACCAAGTCAGCTAACTTTATTCCTATGAAAGATACATGGAGTAAGATGTAGTTGGCGAATGGTTATAGGAAGAATGTAGTGAGGCTTCATGGGGTACCAATGGATATTGTATCCGATCGAGATGCGAGGTTCATTTCCCGATTTTAGCAAGAGTTGTAGGAATTGATAGGCACTACACTGAAAATGAGTACAGCTTTTCATCCTTCGACAGATGGGCAGACAGAAAGGACAATCAAGACCTTGGAGGACATGTTGAGGGCATGTATGATGGAGTTCGGTGGTAGTTGGGAAGATAGGTTGGATTTGATTGAGTTTTCCTATAACAACAGTTATCACATGAGTATTTGGATGGCTCCTTTTGAGGCTCTATATGGGAGGAGGTGCATGAGTCCTATTTTTTAGGATGATAGTGCAGAGGCGGTGGTTTTAGGACCACATATGGTGCAAGATATGATTGAGCAAGTTAAGTTGATACGACAAAAGATGAAAGCGGCTCAGGATCGACAAAAGAGTTATGCAGACTTGCATTGTCGGGGCATCGAGTTCCGAGTTGGGGATAAGGTTCTTCTTAAGGTGTCACCCATGCATGGAGTGATGAGATTTGATAACAGGGGAAAGCTAAGCCAGAAATTCATTATCCCTTATGAGATTTTGGATCATGTAGGTGAGGTTGCTTACCGATTAGCTTTACCACCAGGTTTGGACTGGGTCCATAATGTTTTCCATGTGTCTCAACTACGGAAGTATGTGAGTGATCCTTCTCATGTGCTAGAAGTTGAGAACATCGAGTTGGATGAGTCCTTATCTTATGTGGAGATGCCTAAGGAAGTCTTGGATCGCAACGTTCGCAAGACAAGGAACGGGGAGACTGTGTTGCTAAAGGTGTTGTGGTCTAATCACATTGTGAAGGAAGCGACTTGGGAGGCTGAAGAGGCCATGAAGGAGCTCTATCCTGATATTTTTGAGCAGCTATGTTTGGTTACGGGGACGTAACCTTGTTTGTTTAAGGGGGGTAGGAGATGATCGCATAATTTTTGCATAAGTTTTAGTATGTTTTGAGTCAAGTTTTCGTTATCTTTCGGGTTGTTAAAGTAGTGTTTTGTGTCTTATGTTGAGTTATAGTTATATTGTTGCGTTGTGTCAAAGTATAGTGAGTTTTTTTTTCGGTTTGGGTTTAAACTTCGAGAACGAAGTTCATTTTTAAGGAGGGAAGACTGTAATACCTCAGGTTTTGGGCAGTTGAGTACTCTATCGAGTGGAGCCTACTCTACCGAGTAGGTTA
>VHZZ01006209.1:74810-89139 GCA_009801015.1 Silene noctiflora | reverse complement strand
ATCTTGATTAGCTTGTGGATTGATCATTGAACGCTTTGTTTTGCTAAACAAATTAACTAAGAGGCAATCAATTAAATGACAAATGAAAAACTTGGCATCATCAACCAATGTGTGTTCTACCAGAAAAAAATGACAAGGGTATAATCGTAAAAGGTGTATGTGAAAGAGTAAAATTTGTATGTGAAAAAACACAACCCTAAAACATACCCAACTAGGTATCGTATGATAAAGATAATAATTACCTTAATAGTAGGAAAAAAACTTATCTTTTTATTATCATGCTATACAGGGGCGTCTAATAACCCGGGCGACCACGGGCGGTGGAACCGGGCCTCCAGTTTTGGCCATCGAATTTACAAGCTTTATTAATAAAATTCAATACAAACCTCGACGTGTAGTACACTTATACATTCATATATGGGGCCTCATTTTTACATTCTGCACCGGGCCTCCATTAACTTTAAGACGACCCTGATGCGATAATATCCATTTTACCTTTAGACTTGCGGCAAAAGTTAACATACAGTCTTCCGTAACCTGTCCATTCTCATCCGAATCATTGATTCTCTTACAAAAAAAGTATTTTAATATTTTAATATAAAGTCCAATAACTCGCAGATAAATACAAAGTATACAAAATAGTATTAAAATAATAAAATAAAAATATTAAAATATTAAAGTTCTGTTTTGTTGCTTACATCTGCTACACTTTTTATATTCTTATTTAATTCCATTAACTCGCACTTTGCATTCACATATTTAATATTTTATTAATTAAATTAATTAAATTTCTTCATCCGCCATTGAAGACTAAAACTCAAGCTTTAACAATCAAGGTACATTTATCACTCATCTATCATTTTTTGATTAATTAATCGTTTTTGTAAAAGTGATTAATTGTTGTTTGATTTTGATTTGATCGCCGATTTTCAGGAGAAATCGGAGAAAAAGCTGAGGTTTTTGTTGTAGGAGTGAAGAATTTGAGAGTTTGTTAATGGCGATCGTGACTGTAGCTGACAACGGCGTCGTTTCAAGTGACCATCACTTTGAAACGACTGACCGATCAAACAACAATGGCGATGGCGTTACTCGTACGCGAAACGATGTCGTTGAGGAGAAGAGTGAGGAAAACGATGCGCTGAAGGAGAGTAATGATAATATTAATAATAAAAATGATGATTTTGATGATGATCATGAGATGAAGGTGAAAAATGGAGGAGAGGGGTTTAAGAAGGAAATTAGGGATTTGGAGGAGTTGTTATCGAAACTTAACCCTATGGCGAAAGAGTTTGTACCGCCTTCTTGGTCGAATAATCGTGTTTTTAATGGGATTGGTTACGTCAACAACTTTGGATTTCAGCCCAATGTTCCTGCTAATGTTAATGGATTCACTGGGAGGAGGGTAATTGCATTTGATTTGATTTATTGTCGATTTGTTTTCGTTGTATATTTGGTGAAATTTGGACTGAGTTTTGTGTGTTTGATTGATTGGGCAGAATAACAATTCTGGTAATGGAAAGAAGAAGGTGAATAGTAGGACTAGTATGGCTCAAAGGGAAGAGGTAATTCGGAGAACGGTGTATGTTTCCGACATTGATCAGCAGGTACTTGTGTTTGGTTTAATTCGTTTGTGGAAAAATAATTATTTGATGTTGAATTTGAGGTGTGTGAAATAATGTGTTTGTGAAATGGTGAATTTAGGTTACTGAAGAGCAGCTTGCATCGCTATTTATAAATTGTGGCCAGGTAAATAGAGACGGAAGCTGTTTACCGTTTGTTTTGGGCTTATGTTGGTATTATAGGGTGATAGAGTTTGTGTATGCTTTCTGAGTTGCTTTGCTTGATTGGGGTGATGTAGGTTGTTGATTGTCGTGTTTGTGGTGATCCAAATTCTGTTCTTCACTTTGCTTTTATCGAGTTTCTTGATGAAGGTAGTTTCCTGTTTCTGGTTCATTGGAGGTGATGTTTAGCTTATGCAGTCATGTTAATGTTTGTAATTTAATATTGGCAGAGGGTGCTAAAAATGCTTTAACCCTGTCGGGTACAATGCTTGGGTTTTACCCCGTCAAAGTGATGCCTTCAAAGACTGCCATAGCTCCTGTTAATCCTACTTTTTTGCCTAGGGTGAGTTGGGTTTTACTCTTAATGTAGCTCACTGTGCTAGTTTTGACATTGCTAATTACAACGTGTTCAGACACGCAACGCACTCTATTAATCTAATGGATGATGCTACTGTCTGCAGTCAGAAGACGAGAGGGAAATGTGTGCAAGAACTGTCTATTGTACCAATATTGATAAAAAGGTATCACAGTGTCTCTCACCCATCGCCTATATGTTCATATATTGCCCGACAAGCTTACTTTTGTCGGGCCAGTGGACTTGTAATTTTCTGTGGCTTACTGCTAACTTGATGCAGGTTACACAAGCAGACCTCAAATTGTTCTTTGATACATTCTGTGGGGAGGTAAGTAAATCTGCGGACAATATCAATTGGTCTATTGTGAACTATTTGACCACAGCTTTAACAGAGTTTTACGTTCTAGGTTTACCGCTTGAGAATGCTTGGGGATTATCATCATTCAACTCGCATTGCATTCGTTGAGTTCGTTATGGTAATCTCTAATACTATTGTGCTTTAGTATTTTCCAATCAAGTTTCGACTTCATTCTTTTTGGCAGCTGACAAGTGTAAACTGGTAGCCATATTTTATTGTATAACACATTGTGATGCGTGCTATAATTCTTGCTCATAGTCATCTAGACCTAGTTACATATAAGTTCTTCCCTGATCTCTTTGCCATTTTATGTTTCTACTTTGTCTTCTTCTGTACCTTTTCTTTATACACTTTGTGGAAATTTACTGCTCTTGTTTCTTCTTGGTGGTGATATAGGCTGTCACTTCCTTTTTATGCTTCAGCTTGATATTTAATGCTTAATTCATCTTAGAGCTTGTGTTATGGTCTTCGACTCTTCGTCTTCTTGGCCCATATTGGCGCCACAGCCTTCTGATAAAATGAAATAGATGTTCCGTACTTCTATTACTGGTATTATCAAATTAACTCCAGGGTATGTGTGTGAGACTAGAGTTTCAAATATTCTCATTCATCCAGATACCAAATTTCCCGAAGTCAATCAACTTCGGATTAGGTGCTGTTGTTGTATCCAAATACCAATTTTTTTCCCTTCAAATATGTTTGGATATTCTACTTTTCTGCATGTCATTAGGATTTGGGATTTAACATGCTGCTGAAGAAGTGAGGAAGTTTTTTAGCTGATTACATTGTGTAATACTTTCCAAGAAACCGTTGAAATGTTGTAACCGTGATGAGGACCGGGAGGAATGAAATGTTGTAACCATAGCGATTGACATGTTCACTGTTAGAATTTTTTTCTTAACTCGTTTTACTGATGTTGCATACATTTTCTTGAGTACTAAAGTATAAGGAAAAGCACCACCGTTACCTATGGGGTCCTGCATATGTATACCCAGGGGTTCCTATTTCGTTGGACGCCTCTCATTTTTTCTTTCTTTCTAAACGGCAACAAAGCCCTGTTCGAAATGATTTATGGGCTGTCTGTAAATAAAAAGGCTGTGTGTGCATTGCTAAGAGTAGAAGAAACCAATTGTGAACTTTAGTTAAGCAATTGATCTATGAGGTAGATGCTTTTGGTTTGGTAACAACAAATAACAACAAAAACTTCAATTTGGGTATGGATGATTTGTGGTTTGGACTAGGCTCGGCTGTATTAGTGAGTTTAGGGCACAAAAAGCAGGAAGCAAGTATTTAAGATCTTTTGATTTAGAAAACAGACGAGACATTCGCCAACTAAAAAATTAATTGAAGTATTGTGGTTGGTAATAACTACAAAGTAATAAGGACTGGTAATGTGTGGATACAAGTTACAACTCAGCTTTGTTTCATTCTTTCTGTGTTTGAGGGTAAATAGGAGGCTAATACTTGAACAAATGCGTGGCTGTGATTGAGTTGTAAGATATGCAGGCATATAGATATTTGCTTTGTCACCTGTGTTATACTGACTCTTTAGTGTAATTTTGTGTAGCCGTGTCTGACACATTACTCTCTGTCATATCACATATGTATGATACTCCGATTCTTCATTTTAAGCCTGGTGTCGGATACCCTTCTCCAACGTTACAAGTAATATAATTTGTCACATAAGTTTTGCTGCGGGTTAACCTGTGATTTGCATGGTAAATTGCAGGCCGAAAGTGCAATTGCTGCCCTTAACTGCAGCGGTGCAGTTCTAGGAACCCTGCCTATCAGGTCAGTTCTTTGAATTGCCAGTAATGATTCTTTTAGTAATCTTTTGGATGCCGATGAAAAAACACACAAATTCTAAATTGTGGGATTGCACGAGTTGGAAATTTCTAGGAATTCCAAGTTTTACAAAATGGAAGAAGTTTGTTACGCACTTCCCATGGAATTCGAATTCATACGGTTAACCAATCAATTTGTCAACTCATGTGAAATTGAAATTTTTAGGCATTGCTAATTCTTTAGTGAAGCAAAGGACCACTTAATTTGCTCATAAAATTGTGGTGTTCTACCTGATTGTAATCGTGCAACATTTTTTACAGGGTAAGCCCATCAAAAACCCCTGTTCGCCCTCGTGCAACTCCTCCTCTCTAACTATTCCAGATTTGCTGTGAGTGACCACTGACCGCTATGTAGACGCGACTCGCTGCTGAAAGCTGATCGTAGCACTCACAAATATAGGTACACGTAATCGCATGAAAGTACTTGTGGCTTCTTTAGTATTGTCATCTCGCTATCTTCGGCCCAGTATCCTGCTTTACTTATAGTATGTTTAAGCCCTTCGCTTAAGAATGCTCTGTTCGTTTAAACATATAGAGTTTGGATTTTGGAGGCTTTACTTTGAGGCTTTGATTACGAGTTTATGTATCCCGAAAACTGCTGAACTCTGTCAGAGATTTCTATGTTTCTGTAAGGCACGCCCGTTTGAGCATATATCTTAATTGCAGTTCCACGTATTTTCATTTCCTAAAATTCTATTTAAAACAAATGGAACTTTGTTTTTTTTTTTTTTCTCTTCAGTTGAAAGAAAAAAAATGCTAGCGTTAATTAAGTCTATAGTCCGAACCAAAACATTATTTTTATTTTATTTTCCGAGCATCACTAATCACTATAAGAAACCTTTGTAAAAACATACCAATTACCAAGTATTTAAAGAGCCAAAGCAAAGCTCTTTGGCACCCTCAACTTACCAGGAAACGTTTCTGACTGGTATGTCGTAAGGTATGTCGGATTTAGAGGCTTTAGGGACATAAACATAGAGAATGCCATTCCCAAGCTTTGCAATAATGTCCTCTTTCTTACAATCTGGAGGCAACTGGATACTTTCAAAGGGTTGTATCATCATCCTTCGGAATGGCGATATGTCGTTGCGTTCCTGTATGAACAGCTTATTGTCTTGCACGTACATATATATGTCCCTCACTCCCACTCCTGGCATTTTTACCCATATTTCGGTAGCGTCAGCCTTCTCTTCAATTTTCACTGGCGTCGATTCTGAAAATAAACTCTCAATATGAGAATTAGTCGGCGGTTGTGATGATGAGCTAGTACGTGAGTTGAGCGACGAATTGTTTTTTTTTTTTTTTTTTCCGACAAGTTTTTTGTTAAGGCTGCGAGTACCATGGAGTTGTAAAAGTAGGATCGGGTGCATGAGATGGACCGACAGTTGGACATTGAGGTATCCGGTGTAGATAACTTGTGGCGAAAACACAAAAAATGTTTATTATCGAGTTTTGTGATCATATTTGTACGCGTATTGACATAAAAGCGAAGTAGATCGACAAATTTGATAAACAAATAAGGAACCTGTAAGCTTACCAGGGCGATAGGTGTCAGAAAAGGCTTTCATTCTGTGAGGGTCAGGTTGCCTAGCCAAATGGTCTATCTTTGGTTCACCTTCATACCTCTGTGCTCTGATGACCAATGACCGCTTTGAAATGTTTGACACTGCCAAAGACAGCATGACTCCCGGGCTAAGGTTGACTGCTCCTGCGTTTGAGGAGCAATCGGACATTCTCATAATCAGTGGCGAAGCTGTGAATGATATCGCCATTTTAATTTGTCGATAACAAAACTAGGAGAACTGTAAAAATGTTGGGTTATCTAAGGGTTTATAGGTAGAGGGATATATTTGTGTTATCTGTTGTATATTCTAAGCGTGTGCTTTTTTAAGCTGCTTGAAGCATCATTACTTTGCTTTGTTTCATGGTAAAGCATATATCTTGTCTTCTGGCTTTTCTACAAACAATTTACTATCCCCAAAGTATCATTGCCAAGATTGTATTAGGATAATCAAAGCTGTCTAACCGATACGTTTTTTATCGAATACACACTTTTCAAATTTAAAGATTTAGCGATACATACCCTTTAATTGAGTTTAAACTATTAACTTGATTTTAAAATTTTCTCTCGTGGTATCAGAGCCGGTTGATCCTGAAATTTCCAACTTTAAATCTCGGGATGACGGGATCCCCTAATCCTCAATGTGAAATTCAGCATAAGGCTTGTAGAGTTGTAGGGGAACTTGTCCATTATCCACTCTTCAATCCCACCGGTTTTTGTTTGAGAGAGTGCATTATGGTACAAACCAATGATTGAACATTTGAACTTAATTAACCATCAGTTTAAACTTTTGATTGAAATAACTTTCTGACAATGCAAATACAAATATGTTATGAATGCTTGCCTTGGGATTTTCAAACCTTGTTTTTAAATTAGCATGGAGTTTTTGAAAAAAAAAAAAATTGGGTCACATCTTTGCATACTTGTTTTATAATTTGGTGATTCATATTAGTAACCGTTGTAGGAATTAGGGTTAGATTACGAGATACAATGCCACCGTCTAGGGTCGAGACTTGAGAGCATTGTGATTCATATTATATATCTCCATGTACTCTAATGAGAATCACACCATTTAATAATACTTTAAAAAATCAACCCGTTACTATACTTTTATCCAATGCAACTTTAATATGTAAGTTCTTTTAAATTAATAAAAAAAAGTTGAAAATCTCGATTTTGTTTTAACATCGGTAAAGATATAATGTTTACATATAGTATAGTAGCATAGCTCTCGGAGCCTATATATTAGAAAATCTTATAAATCCTTTTTTAACGGAAATATTTGTTTACCCTCAAATGTAATGCGAGTAACATATTAGAGCATAAATAACGAATGTTCTTATTTACTAAATCTTACACGTTTTTAAATGATAAGTGGATTATAATGTTTATGGATAATCAAATTATACATGAAAAAAACTCCAAAAAAGTAAACAAACGAATAAAACACCTAAAATAAAAAAAGATAAACAAAGGCTCGAGAGGAAGGGAATAATTCTTTTAGGGGGATTTGAGTTTGTCAAAAGTACAATTTAAAAACTAATTCACAATAAACAAACACGTTTCGAAAACATGAAAGTGAAATAAATGTCATGATTGGGTTTACTACTTCACTTTAATGACAAACATAGCTTCTTAGTTATAACGAATTCTTCTTGTCATTAAGAAATCGAGTAATAATTATTCTCGTACCAAGCAAACCCAAAATCGTGCTAACAAGATTATGTATGTAACGTGACAACTATAGTACTACCCCTTCATTTCAGTAAGATATTTTTATTTAACTTTTCATGATCTTCGAGAGAATAATTACGGTAAGATTATTGTTAGTTTTGAGATAAATTTTTGTAAGGCAAAACTCACCCAAGATTACCAATAATTTATAAAAGTCTTGACCCCACCATGAGTGTAAAGTATCCAATTAATGGATACCATGTGTCATTTTTTTTTTTTTTAAAAAAAGGGAAGTGGAAAGTAGAAAAGTAAAGTCTGAGGTGAGTCTGACGGATAATGTATAAAGTCTGAGGTGAATCTGAACAATAAAGAAATAATAAAAGTTAGTGAAAAGTTGATGCGGCCGAGTCTTAAAATTTGAAAGAGTCTTACTGATAATCTTACCCTGTTTTGAAACATTTACATATTATACTTGTAATTATAATTATGAGAACAGCAATTCTCATTTGTGACGGAAGATATCCGTCACAAATGAAGACGGATACCATTTTGTGAGACAAAATGCCCATGAGAAAAGCAAGTGGAGAGAGGAAAGCAAGTGGACAAGTGGGGCATTTTGTCTCACGTCTTCATTTGTGACGGATTTCTTCCGTCACAAGGGAGACGCTTTGTTATGAGAAAGACTATTTAATTATTTGTGTTAATATTTTTGTCATATAGGGCGACAAGAAAACAATCCGTACAATGAGATAATGTATTTTATTTGGTGTAATGAGAGCCAGAAAGGCCATATTTAAGTTGATGGGATTTGAACTAACTCATATGTATAATTATTCATGATTTTAACAAGTAAAGTAGTTGATCTGCGTTGAGATAAAATTATAATAGTAGTAATAATATTACTCCGTATCCCTTAGATATGGGAAGACGATCCTTTCCATTTCTTTTTTTCCAATTGCGCATGGTACATAATAGTATAATACAAACGTGAAATATATCATCATTAAGTTTACACAACTTAAATAAAAACAACAAATAAATATTACGAAAAATTAAACATTACAATATATAACTCCAAGAGCTTATTTTTTAGTCGAAACAAATAAAAAAAAAACTCTTGTGGCTCACACACATTCACACACAAATTAAAATTAAAATCATCAATCATTCAGCCTCAATTCAACTAACTTGGCTTGTACGTCAAGTTTACCAAGAAACGGGTTGGACGAGGATCGGGTGAGGTTCAAACTCGGGTTTGGTCTTAGGTATGGAGACATAGAGTACTCCATTACCAAGCTTACACTTAATGTCTTCCTTTCTTATGTTAAGAGGCAATTGAAGATGTTTTCCTTGGACAAATAATTTGTTGTCCTTGACATAAACTCTTATGTCTTGTGCTGCAATTCCTGGCATGTTGAACCACATTTTTATCTTGTTTGCCTCTTCCTTGTAGTCCCATGGTGTCAATTCTGAATCGATACAGAAGTTAATTAAATTAGAAATATCCAATGTTATTCAATTTGTATGGTTTTGGGTCGACATTATTCATGTATAAACACTAATAGGAGTATTTAACCATTAAAATACAGATGTCAACTAACTTAGTTGGTAAAGTCATGAGCGGTGATACTTATGACCTGGGTTCAAACTCCGTCAGCATCAAAATTGCCCTACCGACTCCCTTTACACCAAAAAAAAACGTAATAGCCCCTAATTAGAAAGTTAAGGAGTTAATTACCAAAACGAGAGGTCTCAAGAAGGTCTTCACCTAAATCATCAGTAGAGGTAAGATTAATTTTGAAGTCCTTAGGTAGTGAATGTGGATCACTACTTTCATAATTTTGAGCTTTTACACTCATTGAAAGCCTTGGAGTAGCACTTGTCTTGGACTTAGTTGATGAAAATGGTAACACCATCGACCGAGGACCAAGTCCGATTGTAGACGGTCCAGTCGAGACCCGTTTCAACACTAGAGGCGAACCGGCCAAGGACAATGATGTTATGCTTGCCATTTCTTGAGGATTAATTGAATTAATTAAGAGATTATTAATTAATATTACTAATTATAAGAAGTTTAGAATGATGATATAATTGTTTCATGTTTTTGCAACTTATTTATAGTATTAGGCTAAATTATTCGAGTACATTGGCTAGATTTGCTACTTTGCTTTAATTTGTGGAAAAGAATAACTTGTCTATTGGCTTTAGTTAAAGAACAAACATATTACTTAAGGAATTATACATTCTCTTAGATTTTGATTGGTGCACTTTATTCCAAAGACTAATGTTAAGCTGTTTTTGTCGAGTTTATACAACTAGTAGGAGAAAATAATTGTAAGACAGTTTTACATTGCAAGAGGGTTTGTTTTTTATATAAAAAAAAAAAAGTAATTTACTAATAGTATACTCCGTAATTGAAGGAGTTAGTATGTCCATATGTCTGAAATATTGTATAACTTATTAATCCTATGTGGCTATAATGTTCTGCTAGGAGCCGCTTGTAGTATGAGTCCTAATGAGTTAGGATTCGGGTAGTATTAGTCACTCTTACAGGGTCACACATACATTAGATGAGTTTTGGATAATATTATAATTAATATAATTTAATTATAAAGGTAATATAATAATAAAAGATTATTCTATTAAACTTTTCATATCCTAGATTTTTTAGGATTTTCCTCGAACTCCCTATATATAGAGATATAAGGGCCTAAGGGGAGATGTTTGATATAGGTTTTATGAAAGAACAAACTCTCAAGGGAGTAAGAGGGAAGAAAATTGCCCTTAATTTTGTACTAACATACATACTCATATTATATTGATACCGGTAGAGGCGCAATACTTGGGGTGTTATTGTGAGATGGTCTCACAAATTATATTATTATTCAAGCAGCTGCAATTTGGATTTATATAGTTCTTATTATTAGCATCTTATTGGAATTCTTCCGCATCCAAGTAACTTTACTAGTCACCCTTTTGTTTAATCTTATACTTAACATGGATGAGATCTTGAGAATTCTATAATTCAAATTTTGTTCAAAATCGTTACAAAACCCTTCAGTGGTATTAGAGCGAACATGTATTGTTAAGTATTAGATTAAAAGGTTGCGTATTTAGATATAATTGTTATATCTATGTGTTTGTTTTAGAATAGTAAGATTGGGACTTTAAAATTGAATTAGTTCAATTATATGCAATTGTTGTATGTTGTTAAATATTAAATTTAGGGTTGTATCTAGACCTGGCAAACAGGTCAGGTCGTGTTGTGTTCGTGTTCGTGTCAACTTTAAACGGGTCACTACTACCTCAACCCTAACCCGACCCAATTACATAAACGGGTCATTTGTCTCAACCCTAACCCGACCCATTTAACTTTTCTAGAACCCAACCCGACCTGTTTAACCCATTTATCTTTATTATCATTAAGCAGGTCATTTTTAACCCCCTCCAACATGTTTACCCAATAAATTAATAAAATAAACTCCGCTTTATAACCATATTATCCCAAAAATAACGAATAAAAATGCTTATTTTTAAGTTGTTTTGTTAAATTATTGACTCAACCCAAATATATTATGACACTTTTAAATAAATGGGTTATTCGTGTTGGGTTCGTGTCAAAAGAGCTCAACCCTAACCCGACCTATTTAAGTTTCGTGTCATGTCCGTGTCAACCCGATTACTTAAATGGGTCACAATGTCTTGACCCTAACCCGCTAATTTCGTGTCGGGTTCGTATCGTGTTTTCGGGTCGTGTCAATAATTGCCACCTCTAAGCTGAACTGAATGGAGTTGAACTTAACTGAACTGAATGAATAGAGTTAATTTAAACACGAATTTTATCTTAATAGCCACACACAAGTTTACAAGGCCAGACATTCGTAATGCTACGAGAGATGAAGAAGAGAAAAATACTTGTGATTTCTAGAAGGCCGTCCTAAAGACAAAGGAGAAAGGCCAAAATGAAAATTAAATATTGTAAAATTTCTCTTTGAATATAGGGAGGACGTCTTTCGGAAAGTCGCAAGTATTTGTCCAAAGAAGAAGGGAGAATTCACCAAAAATGAGGCTGTTGTTGGCCAATCTTATGGCATATAACATATAAGTGGTTGCCATGGGTTGAAAGTGACCACTTTCAATTTCAATTTCAATTTCTCCTGGTTTTTTTGGGGCAAAGTTGTGATTAAGCAATCATTAGGACGAAGGAATAATATTTTGGTGGCATGTGCAATCATTGATGATACAAAATCAATGTATATCCACTCATTAGGTTAAGATTTTGTTACTTTTTCTCAATATAAAAAAATGTTAGAATTTGATGTTACAACTTCTCAAGTTTTCTCATAATACTAGCTCCAATTTTTTTATTATCTTCTCCTAATTGTTTGGCACAAAAAATAAGAAAGGAAAACAAAAAAGTATTGTAATTGTAATACTATAGAAGAGAAAATAATAATAAATGAATAATAAATAAAGTAGTGAGAATTGTTATTTCTTAGAGCATCCACAAAGGTGGGGAGGTGTCTTCCATTTGTACTCTCTCTCCTTAAATGGAGAGCCTCATTATTACACATGCGTCCCTTAATTAGAGGTTCCACCATTTGTAGATGAGGTTCAAAAAAAAAAAAAAAAGAGTAATTTATGTGTTCTTTCGGGGAGGTTTCCATATATTTGGGTGTGAATTAATATTGTTGGGGAACCCCGTTGTTGCATAGATATAAATATGAGTTGGGAAAGATAAATGAAAAAGTTATTGGAAAATGAGGTAGACGAATAAGAAAATGAAAGATAAAATATGGGGAGCGTCACCTTTGTGGATGCTCATAAGAGAGGGAAATTAACAAAAAAAATGAATGAAACTTACCAAAAAAAAAAAAGGAAGAGAATCAAACTTGTGTGAAAGAGGAAAGAGTTAAGATAATAAGAAATTGGAGGAGTATTAAATTAGTTGAGAAAATATAAACACCTAAAAGCGATAATTTTTCATAATTTTCTCATTTATTTTGGAGAAAATACATTTTTAATATAAAAAAAATAAATTATACCGCCCTAATTATATGCAATAGAACCTGCTCCAACTTCATGTTAAAGTTTTAAATAAAAGTGTGGTTATTGTCAAATGTACTCTCTTAGCCTAGTTAATAGATTATACATCAAATGTAGTACAACAACATGATGAGTTTAGTATAAAGTTTTTGAACTCGTTCAATTAAACATCAAGCTAAAAAAAAATACAATATTGATACATTGAGGTTTTTAGTATGTTTGACTTAATAATCTAGTAATTTGAATGTTTGGTAAATGACATATTGAAACGGTAGATTTGAGCTCAATCTACCATTTTCCAATATGGTGCTCCCCCCAGCATATTCACATTATTAGATTGTGAAAAATGATACAATCTATTAACCTAAACTTTAATTACCAAACACTTCTATTGAATCTGCTAATTGAAATATTATAGTCAAATATGTCATTTATAAATTGCTTAACCAATCTACTTTTGCTAATATTAATCTGTTGAGTACCAAACAGGGACTTAGTCTTTTAGAAAGGTATTTTTTTTAAATATTGAAAAATTACTCCTATAATGATAATAATTTTTTAAATAACGAGAAAATTTCATATATTAAGAAACACTAGTTTATTGGGTCATTGTGGTGTGCCCGTGCCTGACCCGACTCATCACCTCCTCCCGTCGTAGCACGGCCATGGCCCGGCCACCGTTGTGCTATTAAGTGTTTTTTAAAACTACTTACTCCTATTCCATTATAGTTTGATCACAGTGGCGTTTCTAGGACTGGTGCAATGAGGGTTTCATTTTACACACTTTTTTTTTTGTAAACTAACACCGTAATTTTCTTATTGATAATATAGCTATAATATTGATCATTCTAAATTTTTAGGTAAGTTCTAGAAAAAAAATTATGATATTGATAAATTTGGCTTTGACATTTAGCAAAAACTCATTGTAATACTGATACAGTGGTTGAAATTAACAACGGAAAATATTATTGAAGTCAATAACACAAAGAAAATCTATAATAGAAAATTTTAAAACCCATATTTTAGAAGTAAGAAAAATCAAAGGAAAATGGAGTCATGGCATTCGAACCCATAACATCCAAAAAAAAAAACAATCATGCTTCACCACTACACCACTTTCCCAATAATGATGCAATATTACACTAAATTGTTCTTATCTTTTTTCAACGGGGGTTCAATAAAACCCCATGACCCCCCATTAAAACGCCTTGGTTGGTCGTGCCTAACCCATCGTGCTTAGGCCGCATCGTGTCAAAGCACTAATTCTTACGTCTTGTCTGTGCCACCAGAGTCGGCCCGACCTAATCTGTCTGCTCTCACTAACCCCTCAAACTTCCATCCTTGTATACTCGTTTTTTTTTTGGACTTGCTAAATCCCGCGCACTAATTTACTCAGTCCCGCGCACTATTTCCCTTAGTTTCGAATATACCCCTCTCATTTCTCACTTCACCAAGAGAGAAACAAGAGAGAGAAACACGAGAGAATTAAAAACCCAAAAAAAAACCCAATTTACAAATCCCTTCTCGCCTCCCTACACCAGCAATAGTTTACTAATTGAAGTAATTGGACATTTAATGAACTTCAGGTCTTTGATTGTTTCAGCCAGAGTAACAATTGCTTTGCTTGATAACATCGATGATGGAATGTCATCATTGAGCGCGCTGAATTTATTGGCTCGGTGAAAATGCAACATTGCATCGTTGCCTTAA
>VHZZ01006209.1:3464-30647 GCA_009801015.1 Silene noctiflora | reverse complement strand
GCGGTTGACGCGGCAATTTCTGAAGTGACGGCATTTGGAATTGCCTCACTATTAGCTATTGATCATGGGGTGTCAGGTTGTGACATTTTTACCGACAGTGAGGTGTCATTTGGCATGCTTGCGACGAACGTTAAGGGTAACTATAAGAAAGATGTACATTGGTTTCTTGCGATGACGACAAAAGTATTGTGGTTAAGCCACCAAGACATTGTTTTTGGATTGGTTGGACATGTCTTGCGGGACGAAAATCATCCCGCTGATGGCTTGTCCAAGTTTGGAAAACATGTTGGGCATAAAGAGATATGTTATAATTGTCGATGTCAGTTGGTGGTTTAATTTTGAGGCTAGGGTGGAGGTCTGGTTTGCAAGGAAAGGGAAGAAGAAAGTTATCGAGGAATATGACTATGAAGACTATTTGACCCGTTTTAAGAAATTGTTATCGTAGTATTATTTAGCAAAAATAAATAAAAGTAGACTCGATGTGCATGTTATTTTTTTTTTTTATATAAAACAAGTCGTCTGACTTTTATTGGTAGATGTATGTTTACCACTTGACATATGATCAGTATTCTTCTCAATGTAATGAGTTGCATGTTCCCTATTTTAAAGGCGTATGTAAATGAGTTGCATGCTTTTTCGGAAACTTGATCGATATATTATAGGAGAGCATATTTAACTCCACGTAACAAGAGCATAGTAATTAAAAGAAAAAGGTAACAAGAGATTGTATTCGTCTTGCATTGCACTTATTCATAGTTGTAGATAATCCACAAAACGAAGGTTACATCACAGATTATTGAATCACACGGTTTCACGCCGTAAGATAGTCTTTTTCTATACAAAACAACTCCTCATTTAGTACTATCAAATAAATGAGTGTTTTTAAGAAAATGACTGTTTCACAGTATAAAACCGCTCACACAATAACTACCGAAGTTAGATAGCTCGAACGGGAACATGAATAAATTTCATGTGCTCGGTTTTCGTAATCTTTGGAACAGAAATATGGAGAACACCGTTCTTAAGTACGGCTTGTGTCTCTTCCTTAGCACAGTATAAAGGCAAGTGAAGTTTGCAATCAAATGGACTATGTATCTTCCTTCCAAATGCATCTTCCCCTTCACTTCCCTTGATCACCAACAAGTTGTCCACTACATGTACGTCGATATCCTGCGCGGCTAGCCCTGGCATGTCGAACCACATTCGTATCTCGTTTTCGTCCTCTGTCGTGTTCCATGGTGTCCTCACTGCCAAGTAATAAAAAGTAAGAATACTTTGTTACATTCAATTAAATGTGATATACAACCCCTCCCGTTCATTAGTTTACCTTTTCTTATTCTTTTTTGACGGGTATTTTAATTAAGGTAAACAAATGATTGAGGACGGAGAGAGTATGATATAAAAGGGATAGGTAAAGTTGTTGACATACTATAAGGAGAAGTGTCAATCATAGCAACACTTTTGTTAAGGTGCAATGGAGTAAGAGGGCTCGGCATCTCCTTGCGCCCAAGAGGATCAACATTTCTAATAACCTCCCTGCTCAATCCACCTTCCTCTAGCTCAGCTCTCACCACCATTGACCCCCTTGACGATGTCGAGCCTCGAAATGTTACAGATTTTGGGCTTAGCCCAATTTTTGTTGGGCTAGATGCGGCCTTGTTTACCATTAGAGGCGAAACCGAGCAGTTAAGCACCATGTTTGCCATAATTTTAAACTATAATAATATAATTAAGCACTAATTTTATAATTATTTAATGATTATGTGATTATGTGATCGATGTGCTTAGCATTGTAGCATTTATATATAGAGGAGTCTTGTATGTGTGCTTGTAAACTATTGAATGACAAGTTGAGAACCCTCTACCTTGCTTTGGTTCTTGGCAAAGGACTAAAGGGTCACTTGTCTAGTGGTTTATCTAGATACCAATGGACAGAGTATTGTACCTCACTAAATGCAATTTATTCGACATTTTGTCTAGTGTTTCGCTAAGCCTTGAAATAAACGCGCTTTTTTAAATCAAGAAATCAAATAGAAGTTCATTTTATCATTGGTGTGAGACGGAATTTGGGTAGTTCTCACATGTAAAACTGTCTCATATATTAACTCATAAAAAAGGAGCTAATATCACATACGACTTGAGACGGTAAATTGTTATATGAAATGGTGAGCTTTATTTATAAGAAGCATAGAGATATTTTGTCTAGTGTTTCGCTAAGCCTTGGACTAGGCGCGCTTTTTTTAAAATAAGAAATCAAATAGAAGTTTATTTTATGGTCGGTGTGAGACAAAATTTGGGTAGTTCTCGTATATAAGTGAAACTGTCTCATACATAACTCGTGGAAAAGGAGCTCAAATCACTTACGGGTCAGAGTGTATGTGAATTGTTATATACAATGGTAAACTTCAAACAATCGCCAACAGCGACCGCCTCAACACAGAGGTTAAACCAATGAAATACTTCTGATAAAAAAGTTGCATTCTGATTTTCTACTGATGCTCTCCTATACAAAATACCAGGACTACCAGCTACCTAACTTACAGAAGAAACAGAACTGACTGAAGCGATGACAATAGTAAAAGATGAGTGCAACGGAATCACTGAGATTAAAATGGCAGTATACATGTTAATGCATTACTGCAGCCAGCGAAAGCTAGCACAATGTTGAATATCAAATTCAAGTTCCAGCTTCGGATTGATTCAGGATTGCTCGATTTACAAGTCATGCTAATCTTCATCTACACTCAACATTTCAACAGCCGCCTCTTCTTCCTCATCATCGACTACAAAGTAAGGATTATGCAACTTCGGCCTAAAATTGTACCCGGTAAACACATAGAAAACAAGAGTACCCAATTCACCCGCGACTACACTGGTCCACTGATACCTATAACTCGTAATTGTCTCCAACCCGTAAACAATCACCCTGGTAAAGTAAATGTAAAATATGACCACCACATAGTAATGCCTAAACAACTTCAACTTGGTCAAGTTAACTTTCACCTTCCCATCGGTCCTAGACGCATCCTCAAGGTTATTAATCGACCAAACGATTGGGAACAAGACCGCGCAACAACAAATCAAATCAATAACCAAGAAAACCTCCATCCAAACATCGGAATCCTCCCCATATGGCCCGGTCTCATCAACCACAACTTGAGCCACATTCGACACGACTTGTAACGGGATCACAATCAGTAACACCCTCTTCTCCTTATCCTGCAAATACGGTTTCAAAAACGACCACCCGGTTCCGATCAAAACAATCAATGTAAACAATGTAATCCCCTTTAAGAAGCTAAAAATGTAGAACAAAACATCCCAACCATGTGCACTCCCAGTTCTTTTAATATAACTCTTATCTTCGGCTTCGCAAAATAAATTTAGGGTTTTTAGAATTAACACAGCAAGCATGAAGAAATGAATCTTATAAACAACAACCCTTTTCGCGTAAATCAAAAACCCCCAAATTAAACTTAGGGTTACATAAATTAGGGCAATTGAGAAGTAAATTGTGGGTAAATTCGACTTTCCAGCGGATAAATAATCACGAATTAGGGTTTTGGAATTGAAATTATACATGGATGAGTAAACATCCATGGAAATTCGTAAATTAGGGATGCAATTAGCGAAAACAAGGGAGAATAAATTAGGGTTATGTATCGGAACAGAGAGATTAAATTCGGTGAGACCGCCATTGTTGAGACGATCAAACGAAAAGACAGGCAAAACGACGTCGGATTGAAGGGGACAAACAATGTCATTTACGGCCATTTGATCGAGAACCCGAGCCCATGATTCAGCGGTACAGAGAAAAAACCCGACAAGGGAGAGGTCATTCGAATCTGGGTTCGAGTTTCGGTTCGGGTTAGTTGGGTTGTGGAGGTGGAGGGATAACAGGGTGCCATTTAATTCGAGGTTACCTGAATGAGTAAACCCGAATTCATCAAGAGGGATTATTGGACGTGAGTCGGAACGGAGAGGCGTGACTCGGGTTTCAGAGAGCGTGTAGGGGGGAAGGAGAAGGAGGGAGAAGATGAAGACTAGGAAAGGGAAAGGGGCCATTTTTGGTGGGAGATGGTGTAACTAACTTTTGAATTTGGCTGATATTTTTTGAAAAGTTTCCGTTGGTTTGTTCCTGATATTGTGGGATTTTTGACTGAGATATTTTTAGGTTGAGGGAATTTTAGGTTGGTGAGATTTGGAAAACTGACTTTTGGTGTGGGATAATTCAAGGTCAATTTCTGGTGTACTAATTTTTTCCGGGTTTGATTAATTGATTATAGATATAGATGATGGCACAACGATGTTGTAATTGGTTAAGGTTTGAGGAGTTTATAAGTGTGCTTAAAAGAAAGTATTGCTCGTACCAACAAAATGTTTCCAATTTGTTTCTTTCCCTCATAAGAAGTGGTTGTTAAATACGAAGTATGTTTCAAATTTTATTTTAGAGATAGCTCATGTACTATATGGGAGAGAACTGCCGGAGTTTTATCCTAGAATACTTCATTGTAGTCTCTCCATTCTACTCAATAGTTTAACTTTGCTTTTCGTTTTTGCGGAAATTTAAGAGAATAACTGAGGTTGAGGGGATACAAATTAGCAGCAATCCTCTTGGACAATACTTTAATTACTGGTTAATCGTCTTTCCAATTACTGTAATTTTTCAGCAGTCATCTCAGTGACATAAATTCCAGTGATTCATGTCATACTAGCAGAATGAAACAAACATTCTCCATTGGAGTTAACATGACAGCACATAAATCGCCTAAACTGTCTTTTATGTAGATTTCACGTATTCTCGAGGGACTTCTGCTTCTTGTATCTTCTCAAGAGAGGACACTCGTTGATCCAGAGAATCATGCAGGTGTTTCATCTGAATAAAAAGGAAAGAAAATGTAAGCATATGAACATGAGCTTAGAATTGATCAAATGAGAAGATTTGGAGTTCATAAAATGTTCATGTAGTTGTCTTTAGATCTGAACATGAGCCTACCGTTTAATTGAATTATGGATCGATAAGTTACTACAAAATTATAACAACCCCTGATAGTCCACCCAGTATAAATTTCTTACTAATACCTGGCTTCTTCCCTTCTCCCCATTTTTGTTTTTTCATTGTGTGTGTAAATAGCAAAACCCCTAATTCGCCTGGTTTCTTTTCTTAGACCGATGTAAATTCACGTAAGGACCTAGAGGGGTGCATAGGAATAGATCGTGAACATACACCCTTGATAACTAGGAAAGAATATATATGTGTCGTGTAGAAGAGACCATTGGCCCAGTGGTATTGTTGCTGATGATCTACACAGCAGGCTAGCGGCTAGTCGATTTAAATGAATCCAATCCATTTTTCTTGATGTTCAGCGACTTAATTTTACAATTGTGCCCACACACTCTCCAAAAGTCCAAAATTGGGTCTGCCACTGAATGTAACCCTTGCACCGAAACTCACAATTCAAAACCAGTTTCCCACTTGAGAATACTGAGCATTCGCAACCATTATTATGCCAGCCGCCCGTCATTGACAAAGACGGATCAAAACAAATTCTAGTAGGCCAATAAATGTAAAAACTTTAGTGCCTCAAAGTCATCAGGCATCAATAGTATTACAAGTCCAAAAAAGGGATCAACACAACTTCAAGTAATACCAAGGAATAAGACACTTATCTACAAACCTCATAAGTCAAAGGAAACTCTATCAAGTATTCTTTCATGAGACCAGACACCTTCAACTTGGAGGAATTTGTAGTAAACGAAGGAAGGATTGGGTTTTAATGGGATTATTATAACCCGAACGTGTGAGCCTCGTATTGGTGAACCACGGCCACAACTTTGTTTTCAATAACGCAAATGTGAATCACTGATACCAGGGTTACCTAATTCGCCAACATAGGGTGCGTATTGCGAATTAATACGCGCGTATCAATTCGCAATAGGTTTTCGAATTAATTCGCACTAATTCGCGAATTATATATAAAAACTAGTGAATTCTAAAAGTTTAATTCATGTATTAATTCGCACTAATTCGCGAATTATATATAAAAATTAGCGAATTCTAAAAGTTCAATTCATGTATTAAAAACTAAAAATTCAATATAATATGATCAACTTCAAAGATTATTCAATATAATATGATCAACTTCAAAGATCATCAAAGGGAAAGGAGATGTATCGGTAGACTAGCAACTTAATCTTAGTTTTGGTGTTTTATCTGGTTTCGTTACATTGTGTTTACTTGAGAAACCAGAAAATATGACCAGTAGACTTATTTTGGTGGTTGCTGAATTGTTGATCTTTATGCAATGAACCTTTTGTTTTTTTGTTATTATCATCAAGTAAATGAAGCGTATTAGTAATTATGAATTCACGAATCGCTTTTTTTTGTAATACGTTGCGTATTCCAATCCCTATTTTGAGCGAATTGCGAATTCGAATTATGTGTATTATGAATTCAGCAACCCTGACTGATACCAAGATACCATTGTAATGTGTAAACACATGAAAAAAATTCTTCCCTTCCCCCCCCCAAAAAAATTAAAAAAAAAAAAAAAAAGACTCCTTCCATCATCATTTGTTTAGCTTTGATTAAAATAACCCTCTCAGTGAATAGAAAATGTAAACAAATGATTAGGAGTTAGGACGGAGAAAGTAGTAATAGTCATGAAAGCACTAGATTTCTACATCCAAGACCCAAAAAGAAACCTACGGAACACTAAGTAGCTGCTCAAAACCAGGGATACCTTTCAAAAGTACTGTTTGAAAAGTGAGAAGAATGTCTGAGAACAAATCTACAACCATTAACCAAAAATCAACGACCTTAGTTCCCATCTGGATTTTAACTATTTATCGCCTGTACAAAGAATGTTATATCTAGAGATTTCCCTAGCTATAACGGTAGCCTCCACCAAAATATATACTCATACCAATTAGTACACTAAAAATGAAAACTCCCTTCTAGCAAATGTGAGCTAGAGGTGGTACTCATGACTCATGACCAAGGTTCACTCCCTAAGCATTAAAACTGCCCTTGTTGCTTCCTTTACAAGGAAAGATAGATGACAATTGACAACAAAATTCCGACTCTGGCAGCATAGCTGCATATGCCAAGCACAAAAGGTCCTCCTGAAGGATCCCTTTAACTCATGAGTTCCACAAAACAAAGAGCTATGTGCCAAAAAGGTACAGTTAGCAAAATCAAAGAGTATGATTTTAGTTAACCACCAAAATTAGCGCAGAAAACTTGAAATATTTCTAACATTTTCAAAGATACCTAATGTCCTTCATTGGTGGCTCCTCCTTTACTGAAGTAGTAATCTTAACTACCTTCAAGAGGCCGTCACAACCGTACACTTAATGCCAGTTTCAGGGCACCCACACCTACCCACTCTTTCGAAGTGGTCAAAAGACATTTCATCTCACTCTCCTTCCTCATCCAAGAGTACAAGCTCAACTAGTCTCGCTTTAGATCGTTAACCCTAGACATGCTACTTTAATCAGAACATCATAAGTATAACCTTCTTACTCAACTTTCCACAGTGCCTCCCCTACTACAGTCCATCCCCAAAACCTAAATTACCCAAAATGCCCATCCAAAATCAACAGCTAATCACATTCTCCCCATTGAACACACATAATTACATTTAATCTCTAAATCTCTAATCCATACAGAAAATTTCTTAGGTATTCGGGGTGACTTATGCCACCGTACAGCCGTACACCTTCGCCAATGAGAAGCCTCCTTCATTTTACATAGATCATGCTTAATTATTCATGGACACGGGTGTACGCTGACATGATACACCCCATGGACATAAGAATTCCTCACATAAACATGCAAATTCTAGTCCAATCACAAAATGGGTAAACCCCATTTGCTAAATTAAGGTAACAACATCCCACATTACACAAAAATCACATAAAAAAACCCGAAACAATAACAATCATCAAAGGGCACATTCATACTCATATCAAAATCAAAAAGGGTATACAAAAATTGAAAACTTTAGTACAGAAAAGAGAAATACCTGATCAGAAAGGGAGAGGTGAGAAATGTTGTAATCTTTGTAAAGGATGTAAACACCAGCAACTGAAGCAACAGCTGTTCCTGCAACAAATGATGCAAGTTTAAGCCTCATAATGTAACCCATCTTTCTTCTTCTTCTTTTCCCTATTGATCTTCCAATTTCTCTCTTTTTCTTTCTCAGGGGATTCGGAGGGACTAGGGAGTTGGGCACTCCTGTGTTTTTTCCAACTTTTATGTGTCTACTTCGTTTCTAAAAACAGTCCATCTTCTCATAACGATCACAAGTTAGGCACATAGCCTAACATAAGAGGTTGTCTATCTCTTTTAGATCGGTAAATTAGATTATACCCAATTTGAATATGTAAACCGAAACTTGAATTATAAAATTCGGTTGTCATCACTGGGACTAGATCGGTCCAATTATAATCACCGATTTAGAATGATAAGTTGATCATATCGGTCATTAGATTGTGCCTGAGTAACCTTATTCCATTTTTGGATTATTTTTGTGTGTTTGTATTTTAGGCCAAACCAAAAAGACTGACGTGAAAGTGATCACTTTTACTCTTAATTAAGTTAAATAAGCTTTATTATGACTTCTATTAGAACATTTTGAGGTGGCTTGCAACGTATCTCGTTCATCTGAAAGGATGAAATAGCCGGTCTTATCCTAGAGGATCAAATTAGTTTTTTTACCTAATAAACAAAAAATTAGTTGGGTATGTTTATTTGAGTATGCTTAATTAAATGAATTTTGATTGATTATTACAAGTTTATAACACGTAGATGATGTGACAAACAAACAATACATGCAATCTATCATAAACTCCAAGCAATGGCAAATTCTCATTTGTGACGGAAGGTATCCGTCACAAATGAAAAGACGGGTACCATTTTGTCTCACAAAATGCCCAAATAAAGGAGAGAGGGAAGCACACGGGGGTGCCCCCACCTTGTCCCCCCTATTCGTTTTGTGAGTGACATTATCCGTCTTCGGATCCGACCCGTCACAAGGGAGACGCTTTGGCAATGGCAATACAACTTCTTCCTTAATTTCAATAGAGTTTGATGTTTTTCCACCTTAAGTAACTTTATTTTTTCCTTATTCATGTATTTACACTGTTCTACTTTACCGGCTGTAAATTGAAACTAACCATATAAATGATAGTAAATCTTTTAAAATTGATTTGTGTTGGTATGTCGCCTTTGTCTACGTAGGCTCGGAAAACTTAACTTAGAACATGGGATAAACATCCCATTATAATGACGTGTTCATGTAACAGAGTTATTATACAACATCACGTAAATGGCGTGACAAACAATTAATACATGCAATCTATTTTAAACTTCAAACATTACACATGCATACAACGTATATAACAACTTTGTTCTCCATTTCAACTGAAGTTAGAGTTTCTTCGTTGTACTCAGTTCGCCTTTTCCTTATTCTTTTTGTCTTTACACCATTCTATTTTAGACTAGATTTAAGTCGAAATTAACCATATAAATGACAAATCATTTTCATCCTTAATAGAAAGTCTGTTGGTTTTATAATTGTAGATCACAAATTTTCTCAAAAGACTATTTTCAAACACCTAAATCAAAAAATTAATTTAAAAAATAAATAAATGAAAATGTAAACTTGATTTTGTGTTGGTATGCCGCCTTTGTCCAAAGTTCAATTCCCCCTTTTTGCAAAGTTGCTCCCTAACATTTCTTCATCCAAGCTTCCTTAAATTGATTTCTAGGTTTTCCTAAATCTTCCCCCTTTCTTAAATCATCTTCATAACACACTCAAGAAACCCTAATAATTCATAAGAAAAATGCAACAATCACCTCAAATGTTTGGTATGCCTACACCACAACAACAACAACCCACCATGCTCTCCACTGAACAAATTCAAAAGGTTTAATCTTTATTTACCATTTTAGTTTTAATTTTGTGGGTACATTTTTATTTCTTGAATTACATTTAAATTTTGATTATTTTGTGTTTTTCTTTTCTGGGTTTTTCATTTTCTTTGTTTCCCATTTTTCATTTTTGGTGATTTTGATGATTTTGTAGTATTTGGATGAGAATAAGCAGTTGATTATGGCGATCATGGAAAGTCAGAATTTGGGTAAAATTAATGAATGTGCTCAGTAAGTTGCTAATTTACCTCATTTTGGTTGTGTGGTGGCTTTACTCCCTCCATTTCAGTCAATTGTTTACATATTTTATTTTTTGCAAGTGGTATTTTATTCGAAGGTAAATAAATGATTAGGACGGAGGAGGAAGCATTTTTTTTGTTAAAAGTATAATTAGTGTGTGTAATTTTGATTTTTGAAGTTCAATTTGAGTGTTTTAGTGAATTATTAAGTATGAGTAGTTTGCAACAATCATGAAAGTTCTTTTCAGCTGTTTGTTATCTTTGTCGATGAAATTGGTTTGAACCTTTGAGGGTTTCAGGTTTAGTAATTTGAGCTAGGCTAATGTATGTCATTTCCCCTAGCTGCGTGCCTGCGAGTGCAGCTTGTTAGCTTTGCTTTTAGGGAAAGGCGCCCAAAGCGTCTTGGTTAGTGATTTATTAAGTCGTGCTCTTGGGTAGGCTTTTTCAGACTAACCTCCCTTGCTCTACTTCTACCTCTACCTCTCCCTCTATCCGATCATCCCCCTTCCCTCCTTTTCTCTTGCACGGGATACTTTTTGTTCAGACAAACTATGATAGTTCTGCAGCCACTTCTGCTTACCTCTTCTGTAGAAGTGGCTACCCTATTAGAGCGTGTACTGATTGTTATGAGAAAGAAGTAAGCATTCGTCACATGACATGGGTAATTCAGATAGGATGGGATTTTAAAGAGGAGTCAAGGGAAACCCTTATAGTGGTTCCACTGAGAGTTAGACTACGGTCTTGTGGGCGAAAGGTGGAATTAGAAGCTACAGCTCCAATCCTTTTTTTAAATGAGCTATAAAATCATTGCCTCAACTTTCGAGGACAATAGACTTTTTTGCTGTATTTCAAGTTGTAATATTTATTTTAAAACTCGAATCATTTGTTATCAAAGATGATAACTTGTTTAGTGACTTACCTATGGGATATCTTTTGCCTGTATTTGAGAGGTTCTTGCAGATGTCAACTATAAAGTTGTTTAAACATGTCAATAGCAAATCTGCTCTTCTGGTTCCTTTTACACAAAAAGAAGGAAAAAAGTTTTATACAGTTTCTGTTTTTTAGGTATCAAGCTCAGCTTCAAAAGAATTTAATGTACTTGGCTGCAATAGCTGATGCCCAGCCACCTGCACCAACGGGTCCATCTCAGCCATCGCCGCAACTACAACCACAACCCCCACCCCAGCAGCCTCAGCCTCAATCTCAACCTCAGGTATCTTCTTCATTCCTTGTATAGTCTATATACGGAGTATATTGTCTAGGAAGTATGTTATCTTCCATGCTCAAAAGTTTCAGAAAATTGCAGATGCCCATGCAATCGACCACGCAAGGGCCACCTCTCATGCAGCCTCCTCAAGCTGGGTTTTCCCAACAACAGACAGTTGGGTATGGGGGAAGGATGCCCTTCATGGGTCAGCCTTATGATCATCAATCGCATCATATCCAACATCAGCAGTCTATGGGAGGCATGATGGGGATGAGGATGGGTGGGCCCGGACCTGGGCCTAGTGGCTTGCATCCTGCCCTTCAAACGGGTCACGGTTCTGCAGCCCATTTTATGGATGCTCGTACCAGACAAGATGGGTCAGAGACTGGTTCCGAAGGGAAGTGAACTTAGAAATGCCTTGAATGCGAATTTTGCCTATGTATAACATGTTCCCTTGCTGCATGTAAATGAAAACAATGAGGTCCTTCCCCACAGGTATCATTGTTTCATAGTAGAGTTATTATTACAATAGATAGGTAGGAGTATTTTGCTTACATTGTCAACTGAATTAGCTTTCGGCAAGGGTGTCGTTCACCTTAGAAAAAACTTGGACGTCATTCAGTCCAAGAAGAAAAGAGAAATCAAGACCATGGTATGGTGGTTAAGATTCAAATATAGGCTTTGTGCCTCTTGTAGGCTTATTGGCCAAAAATATTTTTTCTAGTTTTATTGCTCCTCTTTGGAAACGATGCTCCCTGAATCCCTGATGCAGTGATGCACGTCTGTCTGGTTGTTTTTCTTCTTACTTGAACGCCAAAGAAAATCAACGTTCCATCAGCTGCTTGATTACCTCTCTTGTCTCCTATTTAATTATGAATTCCATTTTTGGCTCGTTGAAGCTAATAGGTTACGCGCTCTCCCTTCAAATCCAAATGCCTTGCGCCTATGTGGCTCCGCCTACCTTTCCAATAGAAGATTTTGAAATTATGTTGCAATGTTGCATCTGGATTTAAAGGGAGTAAATTATTAGTTCGCCTTTGCACCTACCACCAGCTACCATTCCAGCCTAAGGCCCAAGGAGCGCCTCTTAATGTAGCTCTGCCAAGTGCCAACCCTATGACCTTAGCCACTTGTCAACACCATCCGGCTACCAATGCACCTTCGTTCCAGACGAACCCCCAACCGTTCATCACCAACTCTAGTCACTGTCAATCCTAACCACCTTGGACACTACATAACTACCTCCTACCTCCCACTGAACACCCCGACATACCCACCATAACCTATTGGCACATTTTCCTTGGTCAACATGGGTGGAAGGGTTTGTGACCGTGGTGTGATGCTACTTATCAATGATAGTTTGTAGGTTGACGAGGCTTGTGAGAATACAAAGATTTTTTATTTACATTTGAAACCCTGTCCTGCGCGTTTTTATAACGAAACTAACAAAACTGAATGTAAATAGTTGACGAGAACAAGTGAAATATTTGTTAAGGGTGTTTATGATGCAGTTTAGATATCACTTCCTCTCAATGGTCCAAATTTTATCCGAAAACAATTATACAGTTGATTATTTAATGAAATTAAGAAAGAAATAATTTAAAATTTTCTTTTAGTAAAATGCAGAGAATCCGTACTTTTATAATTGATACTCGTACAATTTTTTAAAATTATCCTCTAACATAAATTATGTCTATTTCCAATATACTCGAGAAATTACTAATCCATAGATGCAGTTGGAAATGAGCGATCCTCACTCATAATCTCTTGTTTTGACCATTACAAGAAGCTTAACGATTTAATCATTTATTTACCCTTTTCAGTCCTCAGTCATCATTCCCCGTGAGAGCCGAGAGGTATTAATGAAAAGAGGGAGACATTGAGTGTTTTGAGTATAAATATAAACAGAATGATGGTTCAATTATGTTGATTCTTGAACCATAACTCTTCTTTTTTCGTTGTTGATCCTTGGTCATTAGGTGCCACGGAAGGCTCATTTGAGATTCAGATAATGAAAGATATAACATTTCACCAAAATAGTTGGTATCCCAGACAGTGCATTCTCCAGACTTCAAATTCACCACGAAATATATTAAATGAGAGACGCAAGGCGAAATTAGTAAGTTTAGTTTAAGTTTAAATGACATAAATAAATCCCGAGTGTGACAAAAGTGAAGCATAAATTGGATGGACATTTGGATTAGGAAATTGCTTCTTCACAAGATAATGGCATCCTAAACTTGACAGGATTCTTCTCCAATAAGTAATTGTACTGGGCAGCAGAATGCATATTTGAGTAGTCGACTTCAGACGAGATCCTGTCAAATGATGCCATTCACAAGTTAGGATTTTTAATTTACATTCCTACTTTCCCAAATGTTTGCATGCCTTCAATGGATTCCCAGATACCTGATAAGAAAAGGCAGCTGACAAAAATGACGTAGAAATGCTTGACAAACCACGTACAGGGTATGTGATTACAAGATATCACGATATCACATCAAACTGAAGTACAGTATAATAAATAAGAATTATGTTGTTACCACTAAACCACCACGGTTTTAAATCTCAACGGTTGTGGTATCAGCTATTGCTGCTTAATCTCGTTATTTACGACTGAACAATGCCTCAAAATGTAGTCATGGTAAATTTTAAAACCTCAACAAAAGGGTCGCGTTTCGGTGCAGTGATACCATGCCCGGTAGTACAAACTTGTAAGTTGTATCGTCATACACATTTGTATCACAGTAAATACGAGAGTTTTAAAAAAAATAGCATTATGATTTAGGAGAAGATAGAAGGAACTACTGAGACTCCAAAGTTAAGCATGTAAATCATACAATCATTTCTCCCAATTCTATGACTTAGTACATGCAAGTCGCGGGATGCATTTTCCCTTAAAATCAACTTGTTCATTGCAATAGGTTTACTACTTTTAAAATGCACCTCACATTTTAGAAAATGCAACAATTTTTAAGAAAGGGAGGAAGAAATCACGAATTCAAACAGAATGCAAAGTACAAGGTACGCAAATTAAATCAAGAAAACAAGTATGATAGAGAACACTTACTATCTTCTGGATGGCAGTGCTGTAGCTGTCCTGTGACTGTGAGTGGCCAAAATGCAATTAAACGTTAACGACTTAGCGTGAAAAATAATTGGAGCCTACAAATTTAAGCATTAGTACCTAAAAGGGAATTTGAAGAGATTACCTTCCCGGCTGTTTACCATTAAAATTGGCAACGGGTCTTGAATGAACAGGAACCTTGCTTTGAGGGTTGCCCAAACCAGATCTATCAGAATGTGTGCCGTTTTCAGCATGGACACGTAAGGGCTGGCCATTGAGCTCCATAGGATCTTTTGGTTTACTTAAGATTTTAACATTGGAAAGGTTTCCAGTAACATTGAATGCAGAACCATTGGAATACTGGGTCTGCATTGTTGATGGATGTGAGCTGCTCATAACATTTCTCACAGGCTTAGACTCAGTTGATGGCATCTTCTTAACTCGGCCAAAATCAGCCATTGGTGTAACAGCAACAGGAGGGAAAAAGGACAAATAAGGCGATGATGCAGCAGCTGCTGCTGCTGCAACTTTTGCAACAGCTGCAGTAGCGGCAATAATCCCCTGTGCACCTTCTCGAAGTTGGATGTAATCTCCTTCAATGACAAAAAGCTGCACATACAAATGAGCTCCATAAGACCGTAATGTCCTAATTTGACTGGTGTTAATTTATCAGACCGGACAAATGGGCCTTCGAGTCGGGTCCATGCTAGGATCTGTTTAGAGTAAGCTGATAATTTTTGGTATGAATCGCCTGCCAGGTACAAGTCAGGTCATTTTTGGATTAGGGGATACCAGTTAGGGGTATGAATCAAGTCATGCCTACAAAGGTTGTTATTTGCTATGTAAATAAACTTAGGTCTCATTTTTAATTAGTCGTTTGGGTCCGCACAAGTTCGGATATACCTCGGGAGTGTTTTATTTGGGTATAATTCAGGTGTGGGTCAGGACAGTTACTAAGTCACGCTTTATAGAAATGGGTTGAACAGCCATGATAATTTTTGCACTTTAGAATCTTTTAATCCAGACTTGTGAGAAAGGGTGATTTTAGAAGGGAAATATATAAACCAACCAAAAATCGAGACCAGTGAAAGGAAATATCTATGTATAATTCAAAAATAAAAAGTATTGAAAAGGACAGAGGTAACATACTTCAGGATGACTAGCCACAAAGTCGTCGAGTTTTCCATATATCTTTTTGTAATCATGCCAGCGCAGAGGTGCAAGCATCTTTCCAAGTCTATTTGGCAGCTGTATCAACATGTTCAATAACGCATCCATCAGAGGGCAATTGGTAAAAAAATCACTTAAACAAGAATTTTAAACTTGAAGACTAATTGACTGTTCAAGCACAAACCGTTGAGCTGATGCGAATTTTGCCTCCAGGTGGAATGGTACGCACAATGGATGCTAACAACGCTCTTTCATCCAGAAGAGCGGACTCAGGTACAGTCCCAGATGATAAACTATTTGTCTGCTCAGTTGACAAAACAGCATCAGGAACACAGTTTAAGGAAGCTTCATTAGCATGTACAGGCTGAACTGATGATTCTAATGGAGATGGACTGGCAGTAGAACTTTGTTGCTCTGTCATCACATCTTGACTCACAGGCTCATTAGCCGCAATGCTCCCAACCTCATTCTCATGTCCCTATCGAAATACCATATCAGTATATTGGTACTTTTATTATACACATTACATGAGATTATGAGAACTATAATGAATCATATATTATTAGACTATTAGTCACATGATAAGACACCTGTGCTACTTTTGGCTTCATATACTTGCTTCTAAGTGTGGCAAGAGATGTAGTATATAAAACAAGTGAAGACTACAGCTATCAAAGTCTGAGATTTATGTCAATTTATTTAGGCCTTCCAATATTACCCCAACTCAGCAAGTAACAGTTCTGAACTTCGAGTAGATTGCGTTCAAATTACACCAACACCAGTAATATCCATACTAAAAAGTGACTTGGCTTGTCTGGCAATAGCCTAAGGGTCACAGGTTAAAAAAAAAGTCCAGAAATTTGAGATTATCTCCAAGAAGCAACCAAGTTAACCCTAAGAACTTCAACTTCTATACAATTAACAATGAAATTTTTTACAATCTATAATGGCTTTTCAAAAGGCCCTCAATTCAGCATTAACAGCTCGGAACTTTTCAAACATACATTAAAATCAATATCGCACCACACGGCCTACACCAGAAATGACTGATAACAAATAAAGATTCAGCTAGCTACCTAAAATCCATGGTACAAACTCGACATTTGTTTAAAATTGTCTCCAATAATCAAGAAAGTAAACCCTAATAACTGCAGATGCTAATTTCCATTTTTCTAGCTTCTGGCTATATGTTTTTAACCCTTGTTTGGAGGAAAGCTTTGAAATGAAAGGACAGGGAAGGAAAAAGATATGATTGAACCATCAAAAGCCAAATTAAAATCCTTCCAACATGAGAAGGAAATCCCCCTCCTATCCATACCCCTCCCTCTCCTTTCCTCCTACTTTTGTATCCAAATAAAGTAATAAACCCCTAGTCTTTTACAGCATGCAGAATGAATTTAATTAAGTTAAACAATTAAAGTCATGGGTGTAAAGCAAAACCTTCATGTCAGTGGTATTATTGAGAGGTTCCAAGCGTAAAGCCTCATGGAATTGTGAAGAGATCTGCTGCAAGTTGTGCTGAGCTTCAGCATCAACAAAATAGCTTCTTTCAACCGACTCGAGAGTCTGCAGGCAAAAACTATGTAAGTCGAACAATTTGACTATACAAACAGAATCCCTTTAAGATACAAGTAAAATTACCTGTGCCTCCTCAGTAGATGATATTTGAGAGCTAGGATCTACTCTCTGACCCATAGAGTTACTGAGATAGTCTTGTTGCAAAGCCGGCTCATTGATAGAAAACCCATAACTATAATTGAACCCAGACCTTGAAGAATTTTCTTCAGCCTGGGACAGTGAAAACTGATCTGCCGACGACTTTGTGAGACCCTCTGATGGAGCCTAAAAACGATGAGAATAATCAGCAAGGTTGATAATGAGGAAAAAAAACCTATGTCCAAGCAAAGCATATGAAACGTCTGTGGTTTTACCTGTTGGTTCTGCCACTGGTGAAAAGATGTCACTGCCGGTACTGAATGAAAATGGCCAACATGGGATTGGGGAATATGTGATCCTACAGCCTGACCAGCTCCTTGTTGATGCATAACATAAGGATGCATTGCTGATACTTGTCCAGGTGGAAGATATGAAGGAATCCCGATGATAGACGGGGTAAGCGGGAGACTTGGGGTATGATTGGTCTACCATAACAAAAAAAGTGATTTCAGAACATAAACATAAAGCACAATTAGCGGCCTTCAGGGTAGAAAACTAAATTTGAAATTTTTTAATAGGCTATGTCATACACTCATACACATCCAAACACAAAACACAAGCAAAGGTAGTGGTAATGGTTGCAAGAAACAAACTACAAGCTAAATTCCATCCTTAACAACAGTTGAAAAACCAGGCCCACAAAGATAAGTCTTATAACAAATGACCAAATATCTTACAAATCACAAATGGTACCATTGCTGGTATAGGGACAACCCAAAATTGGCACAAGTAGGCTTAAGTTGAATAGAACTGATGATTTATCCAAAAATTGAACAAGTGGAAATAGTTTTTACAGAAAGTATTACAAGAAAAAAGATATGGACCCTCCCCAAGAGCAGGTATATATCTATCCAAGGATCTGAATTGTAAACGTATGGATCAGTGAAAATGTTCCAAATAATTAAAAAAAAAAAATGTAACCTAGGGAGCTGCATCTTACATGCCAGTTTCAAATGTATGGCCAGTTGATAATGTTAAAAATGCAGCTAAAATATGCTTGGAGGTCTGTCTAAGAATATTCTTTTAAAGTAAAGATGCAATACATGTTTAGAAATAAAGAAGCAGGATATATAGAGAGAGGATTAAAGATCATTCACTAAACCTGCTTACATAATTAATTTTCCAATCCAGACTATTTAGTATTCCAAGATAAACCCATTTCCTACAAGATGACAAAGATACATTCCACCTCTCATCAAGAAAATCCTGAAATTTCCCGCTAACTGATCCATCTGACAAAGCAACTACCCCACTCTGCTGGTTTAGATGCTATTCAGGAAATCTCAAAATCCTAATATTTTAATGTGAGGACCACGAGAAAAATTTGATCCAATTGCAAACCACAGCCCTGAAAACATGGGTTATTGGATTCACTCAACCCTCGGCTAACCGTGCAAGCCTATTCTATCATGGCGCTTGCTTAAAATCTATGTATCACTAACTACTACCAACGTATCATGTATCATATGTTATGTATTCATATCGAATTATGGCGCTTGCTTAAAATCTAAATATTGCACACACATTAAGAGTGTTAAGCATTAATCCATAACCCAAATCACCAAATTACATAAAACTAGTGACTGCCCAAATTGTTCTGTTTATAATCATCCACAATTCAATCCAAGATCCAATCCATCTCCCACCTCCACTCCAACCTGAAACCCGCCCACTTTACAAAAGACATTAAAGCAGAGGACAAATCATGGGGCCTGAACTACGCTATTAACTACAAAGTTTTACAGGTTTTCATCCTGAAAATAAGATATCTCAGTGCTCTCAGGCATTACTATAGAGAATTGCCTGGCTCCCCCATATAACTGTTTTTCAAACAAGGTGAATTCACAGTTCATAAATCCATCCATCACAGTGACTTATTCCATTTCTGAGCAGCAAACTTCATCCCATATACATTTCCCATGTGATAGCATACCAAGAATTATGTGACATCAGCCTAACCAAAATAAACCTCAACCCCTCCACTTCATAATTTATATAAAAACTCATATAGCTGAGCAGAACCAAAAGTGTCATCAGGTCAGTTCTTAGTAGTTACGGAGAAATAGTTAGCAGAGCTAAAACTAGACCAGCTAAGAAGATCACAGACACAAAAAAGTCTTAACCATGTACTGGGCAACAGAAGCAGACAGTCACTAAACCACTTGATGACTAATGACACTAGACGAATGAAAAAAAATAGAAGCATATGATCACCACGAAATATAATGAACACAGTAATCACCAGCTTTACCATTTTACCAATTACAATAATTTCCAACATGAAAGCAGTTATAAATTTTCAAAATTTATTATTTCTATCTTTTAAGACGGTGAAAGTAAATAAGAATAAATGTATCTATTACCAAATTGAACAGAGAATCAAGGTATTATGATACCTACCTGAGAAGACGAATTGCCGGAAGAAGCATATTGCTGACCATTTTCTGTATTTCCATTGGCAAGACCTCCAGAGTTACCATTTGGTGTACCACCTCCATTAGCTTCAACGAGATTTCCATTGTTCTGTGCAATTTGAGATCCATCACTTGATACATTTTGTGAGATGCTGGATTCGCCATTATAGACTCCTGTGTTTCCTCTTACAGCAGACAATTCAAGCTGATATTGTTGAATGGCCTGCATGTGCATTCTCTCCATCTCTGCAAACTGGTATTGAATATAGGTCAGAAATTGTTTGTTGATATTTATTGCGAAGATATGTATTTCCTTTAGCAATAGCTCTAGAAATAGTTAGCTGAGTTTCTAATCTAACACAAAGGAGAATCACAAACAATCACCAGCATTATTGTAACAAAGCCTTAACTGCTCAAATTCTCACAGCCTTCCCATTGTGTCGATTGGTTAACCACATAAACGTTCTATCCATATGACCCGGAACAATGGAAATCTCGTTGAAGATAAAACTAAATCTTAGGCTAAAAATACTAACCCAACACTAATAATTTAGATAAAACTAAATCTTAGGCATACACATAAAATTGGCACACGCCCATAAGATAGCTTTAGAGTTTTGACATGATTTAACATGACGCAATGAAATGATGCAACCATATAGAAACAACCAAATTTAAATGGCAAACTATTTTATGTTAAAAGACCATTAATTCAACCTGTCTTTGCGAGCCAAGCCAAAGCTGATTAAATTGTTCAGTCCGTTCTCTTAGCTCAGCTTGCAATGTACTTGATTGCAAAACATCAATTTCCTGAACTCGACCCATCCAAGCTTGTGCTTCCCTAATCTGTTCGTCCTTGTAAAGTATTGTCTCTTGAGCTACCCTATGCTGTCATAATAAGCACATCACAAAATCTATCAGCGACCATAATGTCAGCTCTGCCTACTAATCATTACAGATAAATGACTGCACTCGAACATAGAATATTATATGCATGGCTTTAACACGCAAACAAACATAATCTGTGCTTGCAGCATACCTGATCTTGCAATTCCAACATCTGTCTCTCTTTCTCCTGTATATGTTCTTGTAGTTCATGTATCTGTTGTCTATGATGAGCTCTCTCAGCTTCAATGCTATCATGCTCCCTCCTATATGAAAAACCCGGTAAACTCATTCCTTAAATCACATTGGGAAGAATATCATCATACACAGTAAAGCACAATCCCGACTATGTGTCAAGAGAATCAGACAAGCTAGCAAGGCTCACCGGTAGTTGGCTATTTCATTGCTTTGTTCCCGCAGTAGGTCTTCCTTAGCCCAAGCCTATCAATCAAAGACGTGTCAAACAAAATAGGTACAAAGAGCACAAACCCTAACAACACAAAGGATAATGCAACCCAATTTTCCTGTAACATACCGCTTCATTATCCAATCTCACTGCATGCAACTCTCTTTCCTTCTCTTCCATCTTCCTCTCAAGCTCATGTATCGACTGTTCCTTTTCACGAAGTTGTTCCTGCGAAAACAAACACGGTCAACCTGACAATTCCTAACTCCGTAACCAAAGAAACGACATGATCCATCAATTATATAACACTTTTCAACCACCTGAAGCCTAGACATAGTACTAGATTGTTCCTTAAACTGAGCTTCAAAATTATTCTGCATTTCAACAATCTCCGCTTTCGCAATCAGCTGAGCCCTAAGTTCAATCTCTACCTGCTGCATCTCCTCTCTCTGCCTAGCCAAATTATGAATTCTTTGCTGCACAATTCCATCGTCGACACTCACAATGCCATCCATTTGTATAGAACAGAATTCCATTACATCCCGAAGCTCTTGTCCCTGCTGTACCTTAAACAAAAACACAGCCAAACACATTAAACAACTCGCATTTTTTTGACACAAACCCGAACATTAACTCCATAATCTACTTCAGCTAACAAACGCGTTACCTCATATATGGTACGTTCATCAGATTGCCCTAATCTCGACCGGTCTACCTCCTATATCAAAATAAACCAAATTCGTTGTCAAAACCCTAACTTTTTACAGCCAAACCCTAATTAACAGCAATGCAAACAACAATCTAACAAAAAGCAACAATCTTTCTAATGCATAATTGTTCAAAAATCATACCTCATTTCCAGCGTTTCGAGCCGGGTGTTCCGAAACGACCCTCCATTGTTTTCGAGACGGAGAAGACGACTGAGACATCGAAACGCCACGCGCAGCACTCGCTGCGGCAGCCTCCATTACAGATTAAATAGAAAAAACAGAAATCAAACCCTAATTTATATGGGTTTTTCAGATAACGAAGAAAACCAAAACCCTAGAAATCAAGGGCATCGAAAGAGACGAAAATGTAGAATTAAATTGGGGGAAAGTAAGTATGGATGAGACTGAGAAGTGGGATGAAAGCGATTTTGGGAATGGAAGGGTTTTTTAAGGGTTAATAATTAGGGTAGATCGTTGACAAGAAGCAGTAAAAAGGGGGATAAATAGAGAGAGAAGGGAAGGTGAATTGTGAGACTGGAAATTGGATAGTAAAGAGACTCCCGCCATTTATAGGGTAGAATTAATTACTACCAAGGTACCTGTTTGGCATGGGTCAATCACATGATCAACTTTGGGCATATGGCCTATGGTTAGATATGGTCATCGGCACGGGTTGACCCGGTTCGACCCGCCTGGTTTAGCCCCCTAGCAAACAGTCCGGCCCAGCTTGGCCAGACCCGCGCCCCAGCCCGCCCCTCTGCCTGGCCTGACCCGGGTGACAATACCCAGATCCGTCCCGCCTCTGACCCCCCCCGACCCGGGCCAGACACAATCCCAGCCCGGCGACGCCCACCCTCCCCCCTGGCCTGGCCCGGGACTGACCAGAAGAGCCTGGCCCGACCCCACCCCGATGCCACCTCTACCTATGGTTACCGGAAAGGTCTTAGCCTAATTGTTAAGATAGAGACGTGTTGTGACAACAGGACACGAGTATAAACCTCCTCTCCATGTATTGTATTAATCTTACGTCTTGTTTTAAAAAATAAATAGCGTATGAACTTATGACTGATGAGATTGGTTAACGAAATTTTTTTGAAGTTAAATTATTCTCAAGTGAATAAATTTGATTTAATTTTGGGAAGAATGTTAAATTAAATTGGCCAATACCCTCACTCTGCGTCTAGCATTACCATCATCATTCAGTATCGTCACCACCAAATCACCAATCTAGTCTCACCTCCACCATTTTCAAGGCCAGTAACCTCCACAGCTCCACCTAAAGCTACGTCCATCATAATGCCACTACAACCACCTCGGTTGCATGACTCCAACCTTAGTCCATTATAATGGGCTAACAACGTCATCTCCCTTTGTTTAAGAGCATCCGCAAAGGCGACAAATCACCTCCCCATCATTTACGTTCTCTTTCCTCAAATGAGCAACCCCATTATTGCATTAACCTCCCCATAATTTTGGGCTCCGCTGTTTTTAGGGGAGGTCTCCAAAAAAAAGTAAGGCAATTTGTCTTACTTTTGAGGAGGTTCTCAAATTTTTGTGTGTGAATTGGGGAACTCCATTATTGCATAGATGTAATTATGAAATGAGAAGGGTAAATAGAAAAGTTAGTGGAAAATGAAATGGATGAATAAGCAAAGGAAAGAGAAAATATGGGGAGTCTCACATTTGCGGATGCTCTAATCACTCCCAGGTATAACCAAAAATAAAAAAAGGAGGGAGAGGAGATGCGTGTATAAGTTAACTTAACAAGGTTGAAAAAAACATAACCTAATACTGGAAGTTAACTTAACCCGTGAACACAAAGATTAACGGATAAGGGGTTATTTTAGCCTAATTAGATGTCTCGGCTAAAGACCTGGGAGTCCAATAGCGTTAATCACAAGGGAGAGTTTTACTGCCTTAGTGATCTCATCCGACTCGAATCCGGACTAAAGAAGATGGTCTACAAAAAAAAAATACAAGTTAACTTAAAGTTTTTTAAATATATTGCAATTGAACTTTTATAAACTTATACTTCATCTGTCCCAGTGATTTGTTTACATTTGATTTTGGCATAAAAACCAAGGAGATGGGAGAAAACCATTAGTGCCTTGGTGAATGTTTTTATTGAGTGACAAGCAGAAAATAAGTTATGTGGAATAATCAAACTACCCTTCAAACTATTATTAATATAAAAATGTAAACAAATGGATGAGAGACTATAAACAAAATCCCTTTTTTATATACTAAAAGATTAACAAAGCTAAAATTTTCCCGCCTAAGACACATTTCACTATCTATTTTTAGTCATATTCTTTACCATATATAAGAAATCTCAAAAGGTTCCCTCCAAACTTTTATTTACTTAATAAGAAAACAAATGAACATTAAACTATTAATTTTTCATTAAAATATCTTTTCATCAAATTAAAACAATTTTTAATTAAAATAAAATACAAGTCTAAATACAATTGTYRGAGAATGATTTGACGCATATTACTTGCTCTCTATAAAACAATAATATAAACCGAGATTATTATATTCGGGAAGAAAAAATCATTAAAACAAGTTGAGAAATTTATAAATTAAACTTAACTTAAAAAGAGATTTGTGCATGAGAATGAATTGTAAGTAGGGCTGAATTTTGTATTAAGTCCAAAAGAAAAGCACCTTCAAGCCCATTCACAATCCAACTTTTCTTACAACTAACAACTACGCTTATTTCCTCAGACCATTCACAATCCAGGCCTGTTTCCATTCAGCTTTTCATACTCAGCATCTCGTGTTATGTACGTACCCTCTAGATAATCAATCTAGTTTTCTTACCTTATCATAAAAAAAAAAAARAAAAAAAAAAAAGGAATTATTACTCCTTAGAATAATTATCCAAAAACTGTTTTACGTAACTTTTGGAATTCATGAATCGTGAGTAGTGTCAATTATTTATTTACTTTTTTATATTATTTGTCTGAAGTGTTTTAATTAAAGTTAAACAAATGATTGAGATTTGGAACGGATGTTAATTAATACAAAACACATAAACTGAGTTCATTAACCTGAACTCAAAACCCACAGTCGTGAACTCGTATTAATACACCAACTTCAATCATAGTCGACAGTTAGTTGGAACTAGATGTAGCAGATTTCAAACAATCTGCTGTATGCCGAAACCTGATGCAACATTCATTTTGTCATATAAGTTGTCTAACATCAGAAGGTCACCCCTGCAAGACAATCTTATGTTTGTTTTTGCGTCATTTGTAATGTCAATGTACACTATAATGAGGGACAAAGCATTAAATCATGCATTGCAGATCGTCCGTGGTTGAGAGATGCAACCAGGCCCCTTCCTTCGTATATGCTGATCTACAGTTAGTCAAATCATCCTGCGTGATTTGGAACCGTCTGTTTATGTGGCTAATACAAAAGTCAGCTTCGTTCATCTAACTCTCTCCTTACCCTGCAATTTGCTCGAGCCATTGAGGCATTGCGGTAATGATGTCTGCTGTGTAGCCATATTTTTACGACTTAGAAATCAAAATTTGATGGTATCAGTAGCATATGAATCAGACCGTGTTCTGTCATGGACAGAGGAAGTACATGGTAAATAAATTGGACTGTTACTTTGCTGAAATGTGATTTTACGACTTAGAAATCAGACCGTGTTCTGTTCTTGCCCTTCATAGTAACCTGTGAAGTCTCCTGCTGACTGCAGTACATGATACTCCCTTCAGAGGTAACCTGTTCATTGCATTTTCTTACAAAGCATACTTATTTGGTCAATTTTGCTGGTTACATCAAATTCATACATGGTGTCACATTGTCACAATAAAGAGCTCTAATAATACAAGACATCGGTCGTTTTCGAGGTGTTCTACTTGGAGGAATCGTTTTCATAACTTTTTCCTTCATAGGCAGGACTTAATTGGTAGGTATACTAATTCCAACATTGCTTAATGAGTTTTGTATATTTTCATTGTAATCGGAAAGTTGGAAACATATAAAGAAAGACGATGTCTGCTGCGTAGCCATATTTTCATTGTAGTCGGAAATGTTGCATCTTTTCCTACAGGACATCAGTCGTTCAAAGTTGGTAATTCTTGCATTTCAATAGGAGCTACATGAATGGATAATCGAAATACCAAGATCATTTATCTATTATGATTTGATAAAAAAAACCCAATAAAGAAAACGTAAAGATTTGATTGACTTATGTTAAATATCGTACAAAACCGTGAAATAAAATGATTGGTAACTCACCACTCGATAAAAGTAGAAATGATTGGCGATTCGCTACTTAATATATATATGCACCAGTTTATAGCACCAATAATATGGAGACCGAGATGAATTTAGACATATAGTAGCTGCGAAAATATGGCAATGTCCACATAGTATAGGAGTACATTTAAATAGGGGGCAATAAGATTCATTTTTATGTAAATGATAAAGAAAATAACTATAGAGCAAAGGAATAACATAAAGTAGATAAATTCGAAATATTTCCCAGCTGTCGCAAAGCTTTTTCTTTACCTAGAGAAAAAAGTTTAAGTTTTATAGCACATTAAGACGAAATTATATACTCCGTATAATATGGGTTTTTTTGCCTAAATGACCTTAAGAGCAAAACTAATTTCCAAAATAACCATTTTTGCTAAACTATTTTCCTAATTTTTGTGTTAACCAGTAAGTTTCATGAAAGACCGTTTCGCACTAATTTAGTGGGAAATATAATAGGGAAAAAAGAAATTCAATGAGTCTCTCAACCCCATCATGTGAGAGGTCTCTCTGAAATTATTGTGTTAACCAAATTGACCATAATGTGATAAGAACTCGATTTAGTCTCATTTCCATATTCTTCTCTTCCCATTTTGACCCGATTTGCGCGGTTTTGCGTGCCCTTACGTACATTTTGTCCCCCTATTTCCCGTACTATGACTACATGCCTCGCCTCGCAGGAATTGGTGCGGAAATCAAGGAAATAGGTGCCAAAGGGCCTGTTTCGGAAAGTGGAGAGAAAGAAGGAAAAATCTGCCCAGTGGTTCCCAGCCGGTAGGCCACCGGCAGCCGGCCAGCCGGCTAGGGAAGCCATTTACTTAGAAAGGAAAGAAGTCAAGAAGACCTCCCAGCCGGTAGGCCACCGGCGGCCGGTTGACCGGCTGGGAGCCCCTTTTGGTCGAAGCCTTAGCCAAATTTTGGAATCGAGTCAGAGACTCTCCCAGCCGGGTAGGCCACCGGCAGCCCGTTGACCGGCTGGGAGTTGAGGTGAATAGAAGACTTGACACAGATGTTAAATTCTGGCAGAAACTCTCCCAGCAGGGTAGGCCACCGGCGGCCGGACTACCGGCTGGGAAAGCAAGAAGAATGAAGAAATGAAGAAAAGAGAAGTTGAGGCAGAAAGTCTCCCAGCCGGTCATGACACCGGCAGCCGGTTG
>VHZZ01006207.1:45339-60274 GCA_009801015.1 Silene noctiflora | reverse complement strand
AGTTCAGTTCAGATCCTATAAGTTCAGTTCAGTTCAGATCCAATAAGTTCAGTTCAGATCCTATAAGTTCAGTTCAGATCAGTTCAGATCCTATATATTCAGTCCAGTTCAGATCAGATCCGTTTCAATCCAAAAGAACAGAGCCTTAAAGAGAGTAGTGGAGGGTTGGTTCATTTTTCAAATGTTTACTAGCTCAATTCAATATTAATTTCTACTTCTCTTTCATTCACTTGATTACCAAATTTGTTGTACATTATTAATACGATAATAAATCCTTCATTTTCCAACAAAAAAAAAAACGGCAAGGGATGGAAATTAGTTAGTTACTGTATTTAACTTTTAAGGGAAAGGTGAATGTGAAATTAGGTGGATAGGCAAAAAGCGACGCATGTCACATAGTCAGGTAGGTACGGAAATAAGCAAAGCAAAGGTGTCTTATAGTGCATTTTTTCCGTTTCATGCGCAACCGCTACTTACTAGTTACTACTTGTTCTGCATGCTTATAAACAACAACCAAACTCCTTCACTACGATTAAACTCCTTGAAAACTAAATTCACAACTCAAATTAAAACAAATATATAAAACCTAGGTAGCTGCTAAATCAATGGAGTCACATTTAGATGAAGATATTGAATTGGAGAAAGGAATGAAACAGCCCCTTATCATTCATCCTCCTTCTAAATCTCTTGGTGGTGTTACAACCTTGCCCTTTATTCTAGGTATTAACTCTTTTTTGTTAACACTTTACTTTTAATTCCGGTCCTCATTTCCTTACATGTATTTAGGAGAATTCCCCATACAAACTTAAAAATTAGGTTGTTCATCAAGTTTATTCCTAATACTCTCCTAGTCGCTCATTTCTGCTCCTTTCATTTTGCACAAGAAATAAGTAAATGATTTTAAATCACACAAAAAACTCTACCCCACGTACAAATGAATTTGAACCCCACCAACCTTTCCTTCCTTTCCAAAAAAGAAAAGAGGGAAGAAAGTCCGACTACCGTAAAAAAGGAATGAGGGAACAAATGAGCGACTAGGAAAAAAGGGAAAAAAGAAAAGAGGGAAGAAAGTCTGACTACCGTAAAAAAGGAATGAGGGAACAAATGAGCGACTAGGAGGGAGTAATTTGGAACGTTAGAGCTAGAGACCTCGTCCACTATATTGAGTCAAGACCAAATAAGAATAGAAAGTCTAGCTACAAGCTTGTGACCTTTCAAAACCCTCTCCCAAACCCCTCTCCCACTTGCGGCTTATGAGAGGTCAGAAGCTTGTGACAAAAAGCGTCCGTCACAATTGAGAATTTGGCCGATAATTATCAGAATGTTGGACCGTAAGAGGTTGTTTTACCAAAAAGTTTCAGCATGCAAAGTTTGTGTCGCTCTCAATTAAAATTAAATAAATTTACTTAAATGAACTTAATCGTTAAATGATCGCGTAATAAAGTTGTACTAAATTCGTTAAATGATCTCACTAATTTAATGGATTTTAAAAGAAGTTGATACATGGACTTGTCCGGAGCAAAGAGGAAAGTTTACCAAATACAAAAGAGGAACGGTTACGGTTACGTATAAGTTTGCTGAAGAAAGAAATATGGGGTTAAAATAGAAACAAGGTTGTATTTGAAGGGCTCATCTTAAACGAGGGTCAATTTTCTGTTTTAGGTAATTAGTAGGCGGATGCAATGTCTGACGCTTCTGGAAGAAGACGTTTAGCATTCGGCATTTTGTGTTACGGCTCTTATGGAAAACAATACGCAGTACTTGATAAAGGGCAAACAATACGGAGTATTTGTTTCATCTTTGAATACATACTCCCTCCGTCCCGGTCATTTGTTGTCATTTGCTTTTGGCACAAAGACCAAGGAAAGAGGAAGGAGCCAATTATAAGATGACAAGTGGAATAAATTAAATGTGAAAGATCAAATTACTCATCAAATCCAATCCTAAAATAGAAAGGACAACAATTCATTGAGACACCCAAAAATGGAAAAGGACAACAAATGACCGGGACGGAGGGAGTACATGATACATGAAATTATTTATAAGCACTCATAAGGAGAGAGCAAATAATTTATTTACCTCTTCTAATAAATTCTACTATGTAGAGTTCTTATGTAACTTAAGAGATATCGATTACCTGAATTGCTGAATGGTCATGTTTTTGAAGACTACCCATCTTTACTGTAGTCCTGGGTTGAGAAGTTTGAATGGTCATGTTGAAACAAAAACAACAACAACAAAAAAACTTCAATTCACATAAATTGTAAAATAGTACGGACTAGGAGCAGGTTGTTAGGTTGACACGAATTGAAATACGTGAATCGGAATTAAGTAGAAATTTTAATTCCTTTGTATTACAGGGACTTTTTATACTCTCGGTAAGTAAAATTTCCGATATTACCAAATATGTTACTCCGTATATACTAGTTTCTATACATCGAGAATTTTCACAATAAACCAAATGACCACACAACACTTGTTAAGAGAATTCATACTCCTTTCGTAAAGTACAGTAATTCCTAAAAGGTCTCTTTTTTACGAGGAGTAGTCTGAGTAGATAAATGTGGCTATAAAGTAGGTATGTTATCACGTATATTTATATGCTGATAACGAGTATGGAGTCACCGTTATGGTCCTTTGGTGGACAGAGGTTTTATCAAGTAGCCTCTTTATTTCACTTGGTTGGCCAATTTGAATTTTTGACGTCAAGAAAAAGGTCATATGGAGCTAATTAATCGAGTGAAATGAAAATACGGAGTACTTCATTACTTGTGATAGAAGTCAAAGAACGATGTGCCAAATAATATGGCCATCTGGGTAGCTAGTATAGTTTATTTATTTTTCTTGTCAGCTATAAAAAAGATGTAATTACATAATATCATCAAAATAATTTGAAGTCTTATAAAATCCATAATCAAAATGATGGGAGTAAAATCTAGTACTCCTATGTTGATTTAATGATATGATAGATCAAATTGCTTGTTTAGTTTATAAAAAGAACTTGTGAATTACGGAGTAATATTTATTTTGATTAATAATGCAGCAAATGATGGATTTGAGAGAGCAGCATACTATGGGCTTCAACCAAATATGATTTTGTATCTAATGGGAGCATATGGACTGGACATGGCGACTGGATCCAATATTATTTTCTTGTGGTCAGCAGCAACTAATTTTACACCTATTCTCGGCGCTCTTTTGGCGGATACCTATGTGGGCCGCTTTTGGATGATTGGATTTGGATCCATTGCTACTCTCCTGGTACTTTTTTTATGCATGTCTCTAGACCTTTCAAACGGGTTGGGTCCTATGTCATGTCAGAATACGTCGTTTTGGTTTCGGGTCAAATGAGTGCCTGGTCAATAGTCATCACTTTGTTTCACATTCTAGCGAGGTAGAAAAAAGTAGGGTAGTACTCTCTCTCCGTTCCACTCAATAGTTATCACCTTGTTTTGGCACAAAGATAGAAGCAAAAGGGCCAAATACCTTATTTACCATTTTCTTGTGCTTGTATCTCCAAAAAAATTCACAACATGAAAATAGATAACTAATCACCGGGAGGGAGGTAGTAATGTGCTTAAACAATGAGAATAAAAAGTAGGCAAATACGAAGTTGTAATGTTTGTTGTGGCCCTTGTGGGCGATGTTATTTGTTTGTTGTTTTGTTGTTGATTTTTATGTGTACGATCCAATTTAATCCGGTTTCTGGGTCCCTTAGGATTACAAAGGGCGCTTAAGCTTTCACTTCTTGATTTAAACTCTGAATTTTTTGGGGGACAAACTTGAGACCAAAGTGTTTTTCTTGCTGACATCAAAGTATTATGCAGGGAATGGTGCTTCTATGGTCAACTACTATAATCCCAGGAGCTAGGCCAATATCATATGAAAATACAGCCTCGATTTCCTCCACTTCTCCGACACCACTTCAGCTCCTATATCTTTGCTTGTCCCTCGGCCTAATGTCGATTGGTGCTGGTGGTATTAGATCGTCGGCCCTGGCATTTGGGGCCGATCAGTTGGTAACCATCGAAAGCGATGAAAATGCAAAACCCGAGAGTAGTAAAGCGTTAGCAAGCTTGTTCAGTTGGTACTACTTTTCCATTACCATTTCTATGCTCTTTGCCTTGACATGCATTGTGTACATCCAAGACCATTTAGGGTGGCAAGTCGGGTTTGCGGTACCCGTCTCTCTTATGTTGGTTTCAGCTGTTTCCTTTTTCTCGGCTTCTTCGTTTTATGTCAAGGTGAAGCCTATGGCCAGTGGCCTCAGTCGTTCCGCTAAAGTTGTTGTGGCGGCTTGGAGAAATAGGCATTATAAGTTTTCAAGCCACCCGAGTTCCGAGCTTGTTTATCATGTCGCAAAAGGATCAAATACAGAATTCCCAACCGAGAAACTAAGGTAACATATGCAACGCTCATTTTTTTCTATATTGGTAATAATAAATCAGTTTACCTGTAGGCAATGAAATTTACAAGTTCTCTCCAGTCTTCGCTATAGGGGATGAAATTTACAAGATCGGTTTCATCTGTTGACTCTGTTGACTCTGAAGTATATAAAATCTCACTAAGACTATTCTGCTAGGTTTCTGAATAAGGCATGCATTGTAAAGGATCCTAAACCAGATCTCTCCCCCGATGAAATGGCTCAAGATCCATGGTGTCTATGTACAACCGATCAAGTCGAAGAAGTCAAATCAATCATGAACATGATCCCATTATGGTCGATAGGAATTATGTTGAGTGTTAGTTCTGTAAGTCTCTCATCATTTCTAGTGCTTCAAGCGAAATCTATGGACCGACATATATTTACACCTAGCTTTGAAATCCCACCGGCCTCGTTTGGAACATTTGCCCTAATCTCGGTCATGACATGGCTCCTTCTCTATGACCGTGTCATCATTCCTTTGGCTTCAAAAGCGATGGGGAAACCCGTACGTATTGACGTCATAACCCGGATGGGGATCGGTTTACTGCTCTCTTTCTTAAACATGGTGCTCATCGGAGCCGTGGAAAATGTTCGCAGAGGAACAACAACTCGGGAAGGGGATCCATCAACAGCCATGTCAGCCTTGTGGCTAGTCCCGCAATGTTGCTTGCTAGGCTTAGCTGATGCCTTTACCATTATTGCTCAGATAGAGTTCTTTTACTCAGAGTTTCCGAGGAGCATGTCTTGCATATCATCCAATCTTGCTGGGCTATGCGTGGGTGTTTCGAGTTTAATAGCGAGTTTTATACTAACGGTCGTAAATTATGTGACTAGACAAGGTGGGAATGAGAGTTGGGTGTCAAGTGATCCGAACAAGGGTCATTATGATTATTACTTCTGGGTTCTTGCTGGTTTGAACTTGGTAAATTACATCGGTTTTGTATATTGTAGTAGGGCATATAGGGAAGGAAAGAGGGATTCTCAGGCAAATATAAACTCAGTCGACGAGTGAATTGGGTTGTATCATCTGGATAAAATCGTGCACATTTTTTGTACAGAGAAATAGAGATACTAAATATATAGTTATCTGTAATATACAGCAATAAAATTAGAACCTTGATAGGAACAAGCATTGAAATGTAGGCCAACATTGCAGCTTAATGTGAAGCTTCGAGCGTGGATGGCGTAGTCAAATGGACATTCTATCTTCATTAAGGATGTCATAAGTTGCTTCTCTTTTCCAGTTTTCTTTTCTTATAAGAAAACGTTGATGTTGCATCTCTCCTGTATTTATGAATTTTACTCAAAAGGGTAAACAAATCGCTGGGATTTGTAGGACTTGGGATCGAGCACAAGTTAGTAACTACATAGTCTGATTTATAACCTGGTTTATATGTTTATAGCACTTCAACTATCTCAACGCTCTAGCATCTCGGCTTACTTTTGACCGCCGAAAAAAACATGCTTAAAAAAATTTGGAGATACACACTACAATCTGTCATCTACGGAGTATATATGGTCTATCCACAATATTAATCTCTTAAAAAATGCCACTTGAATTAGCTAACCGTGTCGCAACTCAAAAGTTAATAATTAGTTTCGATTTTATGTGCCAAACTTGAATAAGAAAATTAGAAAAGCCTTTCAAGTTCTAGAATTTCTTAGGGAACAGTCGTAGAAAAAATAACTGCTTCAAAAAAAAAAAATAGCAGCAACTTTGAATCAGGCTTTTTCTCCTAGGAATCAAAAGCAAGAACAGAACTGCTGCACTTTACACTTTCGCTGCAGTCATTTTCAACAACGCATTACATTATTTCCAAGAAAATGAGGAAGATAGCCAAGTCTACCAATTGCATACAACTTATACTTGCAAGTTGCAACTAATAGACATTGACCCTGGTGGACCGGCACTGAAAAATGCCATGAACCCGCATTACAACTTACAAGCCGGGGGGTTTCAGAAATGGGACCCAACTGAAAACCGACTCCACATCAATGGGAACCCGAAGAGCACTACTCAAGATCACAGGTGTCTTGGTGGTTCCTTTCCATGAGTTGAACCACGGTCCACCTCCTATCTCTACAGCTGCTATTTCACTTGTTACATCCAGGATTATCTACCAAATATTAACCGCGTTAGCTAATTATAAGCTGCAAAATACTATCCTTGCCTGAAAAGTCCAAGGCTTTAACAATGAAAACTGAAGTAGTTGTTTCCGTCCACCTTCTAGCAAAAAGATGTTAGTCACTATTACAGGTGGTGGGTGAAACAAACACTTGTTACCTCTGTCGTTCAAACTATACTACCTATTCGGAAACATTTTCGTAACATTTTCCTTGGCAATTCAGACTCTACTATCTATCTCGAAACATCTTCCAGATAACAGGTAAACTTTGTGAGACCCAACATGTTTACATCGTAAACTTAGTTACTAAATACTTGCTTCTCCATTATTCCATTTCAGGCCATCTTAACCATTTGTTTATGTTTCCGTCAAGTGTTGGCCAATACAAGTACAAATTTCCCAGATTTGTCATGCTCAATGTGCCTACTGCCTACATCACATAACTTGAATTACTTCTCCAGTTCTCCATCTATCTCATCCATTTGTTTACATTTCTGTCTAGCTTCGTGTTAGGCAATACATTATAGAGGTACCCTTATCCACATTCTTCCCGCTCTCCACCATCATCCTAGCACCACCGCCATCGTCCAGCATAGCCACTACACCCACCCACTCCGTCCACCTCAACTCTCGAAAACCCCTGCCACACCCCCAAAAGTCCAAAACTGCTTCTCAATCCTCGAAAACCCACCCACTCCCTCAAAAATACATAGGGATGGGTTCTTGAAGGTTGGGAGCAATCATGAGGTCTAGGAAGAGGGTTGGGTCGTCAGGATGGCTACGCCAGGGGTGGGAGAGAGGAGAGAAGGTGGATGTAGTGCTGTAGTTAAAGAGAGTAGCGGGAGGGGTACGTTGGAACTGGAAGGGAACAAAAAAGAAAAAGATAACAAAACTCCACTCACATTTGCTCACCTAAGAAACCATTCTAAAAGCAAACCATTCTAAAAGCAAATGTAAACCAACTCCCAGTACTTATTTTTAAAGTACTTGATGCCATCCGTCTTTGCCTCATATATTGTATAATGGGAGAAGCGAAACACGGTGACCTTAAAATCTTCTAAAAATCACCAAGCAAATAGAAGTATATCTATACTTGTGATTGGGTTAGAATCTAGGTAACCAATCTCGATAACCCTAATCCTTGCATGAAAAAGCAGCTGAGTAAATATCAAAATCATCAAGACAGAATAGAGGAAAACCTTGCCCTTGCTGCCATCTGACCTTCGTTCCCATATTTGCAACTTAAGTTTACCAAAACACGAGTCTTTGCAAGCAGGAGCTAGACCAGCTTCTTTGGTAGGAGCGCGCAAAGTGCAGCCTTGATCCTCTGTTGTTGCTTCTAACTCCACCTAAATGGTTACAGGTTGAGAAAATTAACAGATGAGCAAATGCAACATAAGTTTAAAACTGATAAAATTAACTCAACCACGAAACCCGAATTGAGCCGGAGCTGGTGCAAAACATTGATTAACCCAATTTTAACCTACCAAAAATCGAAAAATTACTAGCCTCAAAACAATCTTACCCAAAATGACCCGACTTGAGATATCTCATCTGAAATCACTCCAACCAACTCGAAGTGACTGTTTTGAAGTCAATACATGCACATATGACAAAAACCTTAATAAACAGGGACCTAAAACAGCCTCAAACCCAAATGACCAGACATTTTACCACCCAGCCCGAAGAACCAAGTTATGACACACTGAACAGATCTGAAGTTAAATATCTTAGCCCAACTCAACCCAAATGGACTTGACCTGTATCGGGCCCAAATAACCTGGTTAACATGTCTGCTCATGTTTCTGTTTGGTGTGTTCCTTTTTTCCTTGCAGTATCACAAAAGAGTTATCCGGATAAGTGAGGCAGCAATAAGAAATGCCGCTGATCAACTGGGTACTACTGAAAAGCTGGAATCTCAGAGCATATATCTTACCAAGTATGATCCATTATCAGCAGACATTTTCCAAGAACCCCATTGCTCAATATCCCACTCCACTTGTCCATTCCATGGCACAAATTCGTAAAAAACTCCTTCATAGTGAACTCCAACCTACACAAGAAACCAAGAACGTGAGACTGAAACTCAAATGATTTTACATACAAGAGCTGAAAAGAAGTTCAGAGCCCATTAGATGGAGTAAGAAAAAAGGTATACATGAAAGCTGCTGATCACCCAGCTGCATTTCTAACTGCTGACTATCCAAGACCCTCAAGATACAGAATGACTTAAATGAAGTGGTGTAGGGCAAAAGTCAAATTAGATACAAAGTGATATACATACCAAAGCCGCGTCCTCTATGATGTTGCCAGGAAGCTCTCTCAACCCTCCAGCTGCAGTCAACGCAACTTCTCCACGAGCACCCTCAAAGACATTACACTGAATCTGAAATAAGCAGAAATGTGTTAATATTTTGATCCTAAAATTTGACCACCACAGTTGTGCAATTAGAGTGATGACAGTAAAGTCGGTTTAATGAACAGGTTGAAGCTCCTAGAGATAGGCCAAAACATTTCTTTATATCCCAGAATGCCTATCTAAAAACGGCAAAAAAAAATTCAAACGGCGTGGGGGAACGAAACAGGATGTGGGAATAATATAATTTAGAGCAGGTCACAAAATATCAGATATGCAAAGATATTGAACTTACCCAAAACCATTTTCTAGGAAACGCTCCACCCCAGTTCTTTTCTGAATAAGATGGAGCATTTTCAAACTCAAATCTTTCACCACCCCACTCAATCCAGCCTGAAATTTTAAACACCGGCACAGGGTAAAGTCAGGGGGACAAAAGTTGAGATAGAATTTCCCAGTAAAATCATTGATCCATGCATCAGATACCGCAAATCTTCTCTCAGAAAACATTGCATTCCCATATATTATCATGTAACATTAATAATTTTAATATAAAGATGTATACCTGTGCCTACCAGCAAGAGAATTCTCACTATTTAGTAGTCATATGCACCTTTCAATTAAAAGTAGACAGATTCCAAATTCTACAAATGTACTTTAGTAAGGTTTAGACTAAACTATTGACTATACTTCAGAGAATACTCGGATGTTTTGGCACATCACACAGATATTTGGGGCAAATTGTATAAAACTGGACATGGCCCTTTGGGAAAATGTTCATAAAGTAATTTGTGTTACAAAACCCAAAGTCAAGACATCTCCATAATCCTTTTCAGTGCAGGACCAGGCAGTGTTTGTCATCCCTTTCTGCTATCAGTCTATCACCGACCCCTCATTCACGGACACTGGGTCAATACAGGGCAGTTGGACTTATTGAGAATACTTCGTTTCATATATACATGTCAGAACACCATGCCAAGCCTCGTCCAATTGTCCACTATCTTGATTTATGCGAATGTTTTTTTGTTGAACAAAAAAAAAATGACAAGTAGATAAAACAGAAGCAACAATTACTTTTAGCAAAAGTCCTAATGAATACTACTGTTTACTGATTCTTTCTTTTTCCAGACTTGACCTTATATCTCCATCCTTCACTATTTCGCCAGAGAATTTCTGACATTCAACTCCTCAAGTTATAGCAAGCATGTTCAAACAGAAACCATACAATATCAAGATTGTGAAAAGTAACCTGTTGACAATCCGCCTGCCATGCATATTTGCCAGTGAGGTTCAAAAATGGGAAACGCGGCAAGCCAGCCAGCTGTTGATTTCTGTTTAGAACTAACATTACCCCAGCCATACACAGGCTGTGTACTATACTCCCAACGAGCTGTCTTCACTGTTTTAGCATAGTCTGTCCTGTCAGCAAAAAAACTAAAACAGTTATGCCGGGAAGCAAAATTAACGTACCAATATAGGAATCATAGGCAAGTGGGAAGAGCATGTACTGCTTATGTTCACTTGACTTCACTATGTTTGCTTTTTGCACAAGATTTTAGGCTATGAAAACTTGTGAGAGAGAATGGGACCCACAATCATATGGAACTGTTTCTGTGGTCATTTCTTACCCAGAACAGAAACGAAATGAATTCATTCAAAAGGCTTAAAAAGAAAAATGTACTGAGTTCAAGTTGTTTTTAATCAAAGTGATTTGGTATCTAAAACCTCAATGAATTTTCTGATATAAATAAGCATACTATCGGTAATCCAAGCAGAATATCAAATACGGTGAGTAGAGGGGAGTGAGGGCTAAATATAGATGACTCATCAGAAACAATATAGCTGCTATCTCGTGCATAACTAAAGGATAGGTTTCTGAAAGCTACCATATCCACAAAAATGAACTTCGATGGAAATTATGTTTGAATCGACATAAGAAACTAGAAAACCTCCAATGGGTTACATAAAAAATGCATACAGAAATACTTTTGAAATAGAAAGCATCATTTTAGATCCACGACTATGATCTTCCTCGCGTTTGTTTTGATAAGAAAAGAACGCTTATTTCCTGTCTCTAATACAGCAGATGACACATGTAGAACAAGAAAGATATTCACATTAAGGGAGCAGAGAGAAAGGTTCGAAATAAGAGGATATTCATGGTTTTAAGTGACAACTAGACAGTAATTAGCCAATTAGGTTCAAAAAGCATTTCACCTGCCATCATCGCAAATAAACCCTTGATTCCAGAGTGGAGTCACTTGAAAACCTTCAGATACACTTCCATTGAATTCCTATCCGCAATGAACATCAACATGATTAGAAAATACGAGACAATTCAGACAAACTTCATGCTATATATTATTGTGACACCAATGTAGTGTCAGTAACTTTATTACTAAGGTCTGGCCACAAGAAATTAAGAAGCAATCAAATAATAGAAGCATTCATAATAAAATTCAGTTCCTAGAACTATCTTTGACGAAGAGCATTTCCTTCACTTCTGTTTATTGAAACACAGACCAATACCAGAGTGATCAGCTATAATAAAGAAGCCCTCCCAACACTAACAAGGAGGGCTACAATGATCCTACAGACATTAAAAAGCTACTCCGTATTTTTCACAGATTATAAAGGGAGCTTGGTACAATAAAAAACAAGTAAAATAGAAATCTCCATGTCATGCAAGGGGTTGGCAAATCATGTCCACATGCATTGCCCTCATTTTTAAACAGTGACAATGGAAACAAAATGTGGCTTCATATATTCCTCAAATGTTGTAACAGCATTGTCTGCAGTACGCACGTCCTCATCACAAGCTATCATAGATCAAGTCACTTTCTATTTAGAATTCGGCGGCTAATTGGCTTTCCTGATTAGTTTTGGAGCTACTCAATGATTTACAAGAGTTGATACTTGTTTGCAGACATACATGGCTAAATACCGCTAATAGAACCAAACTTGGTCAATAAAAAAACTCAAATCATTGACAGTGCGGAATATATTTATTTTCAAAAAACTGAAGAAAATATATTATTCATCAATCAAAGATGCAAAATGGAATACGCATGCATAATAAACTTGATATACCTCTGGGGGAACCTCTTTATTTGGAGGCTGTGAGCTTCCACTCGGCTTAAATGTGTGTCCCAAAGCTAGCTCATGCCTACCTATCCAATTAACAAAAATAAATGACCAATGAGGTACTATTGCAGTAAATGGTGATGCCATTACTCGTTTGCCATTTTAGGAGTAATAAATGAGCATAACAAGAGGCCAGATCCTTCTTCGGAATGATGACATTCACATCATCGTAAGATGTTGCCTAACCTGTAAAAGGCGTGATAGAAAGCTGAGGTGAAAACACCATTTCAATAACATTATAAGAGAGAAAGATTTCGTCCATCAAACTGAGGTTTTTCAACAACAGAACTTGGGGTGAAAATACAACCCGATAAGTACCAATCAGGCAATCACTATAACAGAACAAGTAGGCATCACAATTGCTTAGATGAGAAAGTTAGCATGATAAAACCTCATCCAAAATGTATAAAACAGTAGAAAGCGACAAATGACTTATGAAATTAGAATAAGGCGTATTAAAATGAGCAGCTAAGAGAGACTCACTTCCCCAAAAGTTGTTTGAATCATCAGCATACTGACATATGTACTCATCATTAGGGCCAAGAATTTGAGCCCCAACACCAGTAAAGCGACGGCCATATTTTGCTTCTTGAGTGGGAGTCAATTTGTTACGAAATGCGGGATTCTCAACAGAGTACATAAAACAGAAACTTTGTTTCTTTGTAGGAATAGAGACCTTGAAATACCATCCCTCAAAAAATTGTCGAGGGCTCCCATCAAAATGGTACCTGGGAAAGGAAACTCATACAGCATACACGATTCAGAAACTTAAGACTTGTTATATCATTAAGTAGCAAGGAGCGAAGGACAAGATAGAAATTGCATAACGCGAAGTCAAATAATTGGTTATTTGTTGTACTTGAACTAAGATTGTGTAACAGGTAAGTGGTCTCTTTTTCCAGGAAAATATGAAAAAGTAGATGGTGTGTTACAGCAGCTGAAAATGGGGTGTTTACAAACCAAAACTAGGAAGAAGTTCAATTGTGAGGCTGTCACTTGTGGGTTTTCTGATAGCATCATTCTGGTTTATAAGTTGACACACTGCTGTCTCTACATCCCCAGGACCAAACTCGAGAATGCAGCCATTTCCGAAGAGCGGCGACTGATATCATGGAAACATGGAAACATGACATACCTCTTAATTAAATCCTATTCGAGGCAGGGATTTACTGTTAGGGGGTGTAAATTTGGAATGGAGACTTGGTAATGGAAAGAGGTTGATTAGAAGAACACAAATTGTAATTAAAGACAGGCACATCCGTCAATTGGAAATATTGCATCATGTTGGGAACCGCCCCTGCTAGAGTGCTAGCCCCAGTAGTTCTTAACGCAAAACACAAGATAAACTTTCTTTTAAAAAAAAAAAAAAAAAATGACATGCAAGCAGGAATTAAAAGTAAGTTGAGCAAGAAAACAAAAAGAAAAAGAAGAAGGAAGATATACCCGCTATGAGGAGTTCGCAGAGGGCGATTGGTAGGAGTAGGGGTATAAAGGGAAGTTTTATCATCAGCCTTGACTGACCTACTAGTAGTAGCAGTAGATGAAGATGAAGTCACATTTTCCGCCATTGAAGAAACTGGGATTAATGTTGGTTTATTACTATAATAAATGGATAAGCCTAGTTTACAGGGAAATTTGGGAATTTGAATGCCTTTATTTGAGGATGAGGATGATGATGATGATGATGATGATGATGATTGTTGGATGATTGAATATGGTGATGGTCCAAAGGGCAGTAGGTCTCTTGCAGATGTTATCATACTCTACTTCTTTTGTTTCTTTAATTGAAATTGATTGATTCCACTTTCCAGCAGTATTATTATTATTATGTTTAATAATTTTTGTATAAATGATCCAATTCATTTTCTACTTCACTTTGTAACTCCAGATTTTGGGGTGATTTATCAACTCATGTGGCTCATTGCTGTCTCCTCCCTCCACCTGTGGTCAACCTCTACTTCTGGGTACAAGTACTACAGTCTACAACTTCCATTTAGAGCATCCCCACTAGGGGTGTTAATGAGACGAGACAGCTCGCGAGCTATTCGAGATCGGCTCGGTCAAAGCTCGGTCAAAGTTCGGCTCGTTTGAGCTCGGCTCGGGCTCGGACTCGGCTCGAATACTTTTCGAGTCAAGCCGAGCAAGGTCTGGCTCGGCTCRAAAAGCTCGCGAGCGGCTCGATTTTTTAAAATATAGTAAAAATATGTAAAAATAATAAATATAAAAAAAAAATGATTATCGCTTACCGCCTTACCCACTACTCCACTACCCTAGTCCTTTACCCAATTACCCAATTATGAATTATCCAACATAGCAGTAAAAAACCTAAACTACTGTCTTCTATTGATTGTCGTTCTAAATTCTAATTGTTTACAATTTCACATCATCTTCTTCCTCGTCGTCGCTCACCGTCACGCACTCTCGTCTGGAGTTCTGCACCTTCAATCCAGGTACTCTATTTATGGCTAATAACTTCATTTTTTCATATCTTTTGAGTAAATTCTGGAATTATCGGTAATGTCTTTTTACCCAAATTGCGTCATGTTCGTCGGTCTCAGTTCATCACCCGCTGTTTTTAATCATCGTCACCTCCATTAATTGATCATCAACAGTTAGCTTCTTGACTGAGTAGATGAGTTCTCAGACGGTCTATTGACAACTTAAATCATAGAACTTTGAAAGGGATTCATAAACCCCTGTTTTTAATCATTTTTAGTCATCATCTTAATTTCYAATCCCTTAAATTCATCTTTTGTTTGATTGATTTATTGTTATTCGAAATGAAAGGAATATTAATTTTTGGAGTCCATCTGGTAATTTAGCATGAATCTGATTAAGAAGTACATGACTACCTATGGTATTTCATATTAATGGTCATCCTAT